>DWLI01002667.1:0-12843 GCA_018249915.1 Cecropterus dorantes dorantes
GTAGTAAAACCTATCATTGTTTTCATAAACATAACCAGTACAATTGCAGTGTTTCATAATTTTCGTTTAAATATAATAAATTAGAAAAAGGTATTAAAAAATATATTTTAAAAATTCAAGGTTTGTTTTTTATATTAATACTAATATAAAACCTAATAAAAATGTATATAATCATATACACACACATCAATAATATACAACATCACAATATTATTAAATAAATATCAAAATGCATCTGTTGTATTTCATATGAAAATGTCATAATTTACTATTTCATGTTAAGCTGCAATCTTGCAATCTCCACAGCTCTATCTTCTGATCTCTCGGGTAGAAAGAACAACCTACCATAATATAAAACAATGAAAAACAATTCCCACAAAATTAATATTCGCATACAAAACGTACGTGCTTCGCGTTAAACAGTTCTTCCCCTTAAGACGGCGATGGTCGGTGCTCTATGACCTAGAACTTGCTTGGTGAGTCATGCCTTCTCCGAAACAGCGCAGAATGCAGTTTCCTCTCAGACCCCAACAGACTGAGTCACGGGACACCGACCGAACTGATTTATGTAATAAGATTGATCTCTCTTAATAGAAACTTGTTTGCTTGGATACAAGATCAAGAATTTGATCGTCATTATTTTGCGTAAATCGTGGGACATTTTTAGGCTATTTTAGGCTTTGGATAACCTAACTTTACGAAGGTCACACTAAATCCTATTAGTATTATTTCTTTTGTTTTAATAAAAATCCTCGTGACTTTCGTTAGATACTTGGCTATCTTTTTTTAAACATATTAAACCTAAAAATACACAACATCATATTTAAATACTACTAATTTACTTTTAATCACTTTTAGAGTTACTTTTTTTCTAACATTAAGTAATATGAAGATATAAAATAACAGATATTTTTTTTATTTATCAACATCCTACTACCTTACAACTTGATGCAATGCTAATTAAAATGCATAATAGAACAACGATAAATATTTAAAAACACTGATTCACAAACCATAACTTGTCGTGGTTTACAAATACAACAAATGACGCAGCCATTGAAAAAGTCTAATGACCAATAAAACGTACATATGTTCAGTTATGACTCATACGTTGGTATTACTAACATAATTTACGGAGGTAGAGCGATTCATACAGAGTGAGGGAATTCGAAGATCTTTTTATCTTAGCGGCATAATAACCAGGTTATGAATGAACGTAATCACGTGTGGCCTTTACTATACTACCTATAAGAGGAACAGATATTTAATGTAAAACACCTAAAGGCGCCGGTGAGTAAAATTACAAGAAAAATGACTCAGCCGCGACCCACGCCGAGATCATTTCCGATTTCTATTAGCGATTATATTATTGATGTATCTCTGTTCACTTAACGGAATTTACAAAGAGTTACTCATCCGGTTGAAATTAGGTTTTTGCGCTACCGTTATTTGTAACATTTGCTATTGTCAACTTGTAAAAATAAAAGGCTAGCTTTTGTTCCGTAAAATTAAAACTTTTTACATTAAAACAGCTAAGTATAGTTTAAATAATGAAAAGGTTGATTATTACAAATCAACAAATTTTCACCTGATATTGGTGTCGAAAACTAACCTTACCAGTATTTTATATTTTATATACCCGTTATATATCCTTGTGTGCTCATATCTTAACTCGTTTATAAAGTTTATAATATTTTAAAAATAGCTATTTAATTAAAAAGGTCCAATTGATTTAAATTTTTGCAAGAAAAGACCTAAAGTGTTATGAAAATTAATAATAATCAAATGTTTAATTAATGTCTCGCAGATAAGTAATGTGTATTAACTCGCTTTTATTTTAGATTAACCCAAAGGCACATTTATTTTATTAACAGATTTTTATTTATATGTATAGCAATAATGAGTATGGCTAGGGTCGTTGGGAAACATTGCTAGTTTAAAGTATGTTCTTATATAAAGATAGATAACATTAGTTGCATTAATTGTCGTGTCGTTTGGTGTCGATCTTAAATAATACTTTTCTCGGTCTTTCGTGGATTTCGTAGGAGTCAAAATCCAGGAGATGGACAGCAGCAACTCTCTGTAATTTCTTCCCAACCCTCTTATGGTAACCAACACACGTGCCAGACGCGGTAACTATTGACGAATCTCCCATTAACGGAGGCCTATGTTCAACATTACATCTAAAAGTGACATATGGTTATATTACATATTGAATTATTAATTATAACATGGACTTACCATAGCCTTATCGGTGTACCCGAAGGTCGGTGCTGCGCTACTTCTGCTGAAGAAGACGAATGTCGCCGCTATCGTCCATAATATCCTTAAACTACTCCTTAAATTGATGAACGCCATTTTTCTAATTGATATACTCTCTCTTGTACTACTAAATAGTTTCATTTGATCTTAAAATTCTATATATCAAAAATATTGTCTCCTAAATTGAGCTATATGTCATTATTCTTAGTAAAAAATATCTCTTAACCCGTAAGGTTACAAATATTTATCTAAAATGAATATTGTATTGCTTCTTCGATATGTTTACTTTAAGGCACGCCGGTGTCGGTATCTGAAACAAAATGAGATAATTGGTTAAGCAGATAATAATACATTAACGTAATTATAAGTAAGTGTAAGTAAAGGTCATAATCCTGAAGACACATCATATCCGCTATGAGTCACTTTACTTACATATCTTTTACTATGTCGAGTCATATGCTGATAATTTTACTCAACCGGCAACGCACCTGACTTGTCAAAGGTTCCGGTTTGATATAAAATAAAAGAAAAATAAAATATGACAGATGTAGTACATCTTTGAATGTTGTTTAACCCTTTGTGGTTCGACTGCGTGTATCCACCATACCTATTTCTGCTTAATATTGAAGTCATAATATTAAACGCATACCAACTTAGTCCTCAGGAATATTTCAGGTTATAAGTCTGAACCTATTTGGGGTCAATTTCATGGGGTACCAATGCCTAATTACTACTTTAATTTTAATTTACAAAAGAATAACTAAGTTCTACAGTTTAAGTAAAAAAAATAACGAGTACAGTTACAAATTGTCCCTTAAATAAACATTTCCTCGTGTTAAAAGCAGAAAATAACAAAGAATTGCGAAAGACAATTTAAACAATTTTGTAATCTTTACGATTGGATTTGATTGTTAAATCTCAAATCTATTTTATATAACCACGCTTACAAACCAGTAATAACATACAGCCTTAAAATTGAAAGTCTCTAAAAGTGAAAATATTTGTTTAATTATGAACAATTTTTCATGCTTTTTACTTAGAAGAATTTAATACTTTTGAGTGGTTGTCATCGGACGTAAAGGTTGAATCATCGAATACCTCTATAATATAGAATTACCTCTGTAATACTGGTACCTCGCAATCATTCAAACAGGTAAGATAACAATCAGCGCACTACTGTCCACTGACGTCGATGACCCAGTTCAAAGAGGGCTTGTCTACACACACTGTTATCGGCATAAAAGATAAATTGTTTCACATTCATTGTCACTTTTGTAAAACGCAAACAAATAAGTGTATATTTGTACTCAATATTTTTTATATTGCAATAAGAAAAAAATACATAACGTTTATATTGATTTTAACCTCGAATTGTAAGTGATAGTGATTTCTCGTAAAAAGTAGATTAACTGTTTAATGGATTTATTTAAGGTGGTTGAACTCTTTAGTTTCGACTTAGAAAGTATCACCAGTAGGTAATTTGTATTATAACAGTATGCAGCACTGTTTTGTTTTGCTTTAGAGAAAGTAGTAAGGATGAGTGACTTTTAGTCGAGGCCTTCTTAGTTGTTCTAGGGTATCTCACCAGTGGCCAATCTCACGTAGGACTCTAATCTTATCTAAATACAAGTATATTGATTGTATGCTCGTTTGATACCTTTATATAATAAAAAATAAAATCGCAAACAATAGTACCGAGTCGCGCCAAAAGTATTACCTAGTCTATCTTGATAATGGGACACGAATACGAATTATTTATTTTGTTTAATTCCATTTTAAGTAAATGCCCAGTTCCATTTTATAGTCTGACAGTCTGACATTCATAGTTATACCAAAGTTTAACAATTTTGGCATTTTTAATACAATTCATATTATATCTATCATAACGCATGCCAATTGTGCCTTACATGCATTTAAGTAATCAATTAGATCGGCCAGTTTAACTAATTTTAATACAAAAGCAATACAGAAATTATGTAAACACATACAACATGTGCGACAAATGTATCATTTACATAATAATGATCAACAGATAAAGGTCCTTTCTTTGTTTTATCGAAGAATACAAACAGCTGAGTGTTTCTCTTAGTTAAATCGAGTCATTACAGACTAGTCTTACGTGTCGAGAAGCAATTATTTTATATAATGTAAGATAAACATAACAATATAATCCCTACAGGAGGCATTTAAATGCATTCTTTATTGTATATTAACGGTCTATAATTATTTTTTTATAACACTTACTATGAAATATCTCATATTATTTTAATTATTATATCTGATCATTTGTTTGTTGTTTAAATATTAGTGCAAGGTATAGAAACAAATAAGTTAAAGAGAAAATAGCTTAATGAAAAATATATTTTTTCATACGTGAGCGATATACTGTCGCACTTTGCTCATGTTAAAGAAGGAAACTAAAACGAGAATAAAAACCATTCCAAAATTGTCATTTGGACATTTGGAACTTTTAGACAGTATTTCAGTGGTTCAAACTCGGTCAAAATAACTTCAAATAAGATTAACCCTAAAATGCAAAACAAATATTGATTTATCTAACAAAAGAAGACACTATTGTTGTGATCTCGAATTGGAAACCGAAATAGCAAATCAAACAGCTGAGGCGGTCAAAATGTCGCAGCAATGTTCCGCTCACCGAAGCGTGACAGCGGAGGTAACAGCGGTTTCACCGACATTGGGTTCAAATCTTATTACCTAACTCTCGACTCATTTATCGAAACTTTTTACTATACAACTCTTACCTTTTAAACAACTATTGCAATAAAAATTTGCCCCGAAAATGAACCTGTCCCAAATTATGGTTTGTGAAATTAAATAATCGGCGTCTAATCAATCTGACCGTAGATAATAGACGGAGCGTTAGCCAAGAATAACATTGAGCTAATATAGCGTCAAATACGATAACTTATTTAAATATGATTGCATTTTCCCCGACAAAAACCTTGTCGGAAATTGAGTTACTCATTTCATTGATTCAATAAAGAATAAATAGGTAAAGAAAAATATTATCTATTTTGGTTTGAAATGTCATAAGTAAACTAATCCTACTAGACAATAATTTGATTAAAATAACATTCTCCAGCTTTTGTAACACTATAGACCGAGCTGATTGAATTCTGGCGTAAGTTTGTGAGGATGTACAGGTGTTACTCTTTCAAACAAATACTGCTAGTCGGATTTCATTGAAATTTGGCACACAGATAGTTTATAAACTGATGAAAATTAACATATGAGATCATTAAGGTGGTAAACGTAACCGAAGCGGGAAAAACCGCGGGAATAAGCTGGTATTAAAATATTTATTATAAAATGCTACGTTTTACGTAATCTTTTGAATTAGTTAGACGCTATTCAATGGCACAGCATGGTACAGCACGTTACTAATAGGTACATAATTTACTTCATTATATTCACAGAATCCATTGGATGTTGTTTGAAATGTTCTGTTTAGCTATTGAGTTGATGTTTCACCGAACACAAAATAGATACTTTATAATTGGTTATTGTGTAACATTAAATAATTTCCTTATAAACTTTATAAGACACCCTTATAAATCTATAGTTTTTGTGTCAAAATGTACTCATGCATGTCATGGGTAAAAAATTAATTAAGGAAAAACCCGCTGCGTTTGGTGACGTAAGAATTAAAAGATGTTAGTTATTTTTAGGTGCTGTAATTGTGGTTGGCATGTAGTTTAGTACCGTCACATCTTTGTCAGGGTTTTTGTTCACGTTGATAGCTACTTGAATGAGGTTCTTTGGATGTTTCGATTTGCTACTGGCTTCTTTCGCGGTTAAAGTTCACTGGTAATACAATAGTTAGTTAATCTGTCGTTAGTTTTTTGTCACTGCCGTCCATGGACATCTAAAATCTATCACAGACTCGTTGCTACTTTCGCAGACGTAAATGGTCGCCTCATATGAAAGGGAACCGGCAACCACAACCTTCCACTGAAACGAAAGACCTGCTTCACGCTAGAAATAGGTGTGGCGGTGATACTTCCTCGGTCGAACCATACTTATTCTACCTTGAAATATATACCTTATGAAATATACATCTTGCGTAGAATGTACTGTTCTTTTTTTCAAGATGGAACCAAAATCATATTAATGTCGCCAGCTTAATTTTAATTTTATACCCTAATAATTAACGTAGTGTCCTAAGCAGGATCATGCCAGACGACCAGCCTTCATAAATGAAATGCCAAAAAATCTTAGTTGTTTTTTCTTGACAACTTGAAAATTTCATGTCAACTCTACTCTCTGGTCGTGAAAAAAAGCGTGTGGTACTTTAATATCAATTAATGAAGAATTTTGATATGAAATTTCTTCAGAATCGTTGTGATTTAAAAACCAGTTGTTGGCGCTACAACTAATGGCGCTGTACTCCATTCTGAATCATGTTAAGGATTTTATATATTTTTCGTAACTTGTATATAATCTCAAGTTTGGGATTACTAAGTTTCACTTCTGACATGTGTGAATTGCACACACATTTTTCAATTTTTTTTCTACATTCAAATTTTATGAAAAAAACAATAGATAAGTCCTGTGGAACAAGTAATATTTCAGACTATTAGGCCATAAATCCATATTTTTAACTATATACATTATATTCATACAATATATACATTATATATATACTATATACATTAAAACAACGTTTAAAATCAAAGTTGGTTTTAGTTGTGAACTCTATAAACAGCTCATTCAGTGTGTATCTGAACTATTGAAGTTAGGTTTTAAAATCTATCGTATATGAGCACTATGACAATAAATAGCAAGCTAGAATGTTAATGAGTGCCGGCTCGCAGCCGCTCTCTCGGGGTTACCGTGCAGATTCACATCGCGGCCCTGAGATGTTCTTCCTGCTTCCGGAGACCCGCGGGCAATACTAATTACGTATCAATACTCATAACATGACTGGACCTAGCGTACTTGACAATGTCTGCGCGGTTTCATTTGACGACCCGCATGGCGGAGCGGTCGCCATACCGGTCTGACGCGCAGTGGGTTTCAGGTTCGATTCCCGGCCAGACAGACGTCTAAATAATGAATTTAGATTTCTGTTCTGGGTCGTGTCGTCGTCGTGTCGTGTTTGTGTATTCGTCTTTGTGTATCCATGGCATCCACGACACATGAGGAAATCCTAGTGCGGGGCTATGAGTGTAATAAGCGTGTGTGTGTTTCTATTTTCATATCTGGATTGTTTGCTTCTGACATCTGTCTCATGAACATGCAGTCTATCTGACGGGAAATGACCAGTACCGCAGATGGACCACTATAACCAATTCTAGATAAGACCAGAGGTAGGCCGTCAGACATGAGGTAGGCCACACACGCGTTACTACCAAGTAGAATACAGCAATGCTTATAACAGCTACTATGAGGCTTATGACGGTGTTGACGATAAATCAACGAGTTTCACTTCGTTATTTCTGTTTATAGTGTAGTATTTCTGAGTTTCATCTGAGAAATACGACTAGACTTGCTTAAGTTCCTACCAGTAAGATTCCTTTTTTTCCTTTTGTAGATTATTTTATCCTATTCTTATAAAACTTAGAATTTACGAGATTTCAATTTCGTCTATTAAACAATTTTAATAGACCTCCTGCTGTACTTCATTTAGTAATCAATCCATGGGTGGCAGTGACTACGTAACATCTAGTGGACTTCATGATATTTTCTACAAAAACATAACACACAACAGTTTTAATTAAAACAACAGTTTCAAACCATATGCAAATATATACTTTTAAAACTTAAGACTTAAATTAATTTAAATATAATAAGTTGTGTGTGTGTAATTATTTTCGTGTAAATTTCTGGCGTTTACGTTCGCTATGTTCGATAAGTACCTTCTTCAATGTTATAAGGTATTCTACTAAAATCGTTTTGTTGTATGATTTTCATATTGACTTGACTTTTTATTAAAATTTCTCAATTTTTGTGTTTGTATTATTATGACCTAAATAAATTGAAGGTGAAATTAAATTTAAGGAGCATCATAGTTTTTTTTTTATAAAAGTCAATGGAGAAAAACACGTGACAAATAAATTGAAAAATATCAAATAATAATCTACGTTTGTTAGTAGGTAGTTAGGTACATGTGATTCACGAGCTTTAAGCTATACGTGACTTGAATTCATTACTTCATGAGCTTTTAATAATTCTTACTTTGTAATTCTATGAAAGTATTAGAGTTTATATAACAATCAAAACGTATAACGGGTTTTCGTAAAAAGCAAATTCATATTATTCATAAAAAGTTTCGACGAAAATTCTAATGAAGCTATTTAAATTTAGTGAACTATTTTTTTAACTTTAACGTTACACGATGAAACTTCTGTGTAAGATTTTATAATATAGAATTAGCAAACGATCCTGATATGATCTACCTGATAGTAAGCAGCCACTGTTGACTTTTAATATCTGTAGATTTTAGGTAAAATTATAATAGATAGAATTTAGGTAAGAATTGGATGAGGTCTTATTAATTTTTAATTAAATTTGGCCTCAAATGCTTTGGTACTCCTAAGAACAAAGTTAAAACTCGCTGTATAAGTCTGAGTGTACTTTCCTCAACCCACCCTTCGATGCAAAACACAGTAGCTTAATATTGCTGCTATACGGGTAAAATATATTTTATATTGGTGACTTGAAAATTTAGCCATTAAAGGCTCTATCAGTGTCAATAATATCTGACTGCCTTTATAACCATACTCAAACACAGATATAATGATGATGCCCACATTGATATATTTATGTTTAATATAAAATCATAGTGTATATTTATTTACACGTAACTTCCTATACAAATGTTCATTCAGGTAGTGATTGCTTATCAAGGTTCCTCTTAAATTAGCTTTTTTATTCGCATTTTCCTCGTATTCATAGTAAAATGTTTCCTCATATGTTTTGCGGTTTACGCTTGACGTAAATGACATTAATGTGATTCACGAATTTGTCTTAATGGACGTGCGTGTTCGATGAATTCTTGTTTATTTACAAAACACTTAGAAGAATCATCCGAAAGACTCAGCCCTTCTACCTACAGTATTATTGTAAAACATATTTATGTTTGTTATTTGAAGTATGACTAAGTACATAACTGTAAAACAAACAGTAGTAGAATACGCAAACTAAATAATACTAATCGAATAATTCTACAATCATTTTGATTTAATTTGTAAATTGTATATACCTGATGTAAATTTTACAGGACAAGGACCCAAAGTAAGTCATCTTCCTTCACAATTAAATAAGTTTCATTCAAATAATAGATTGCAGTGCATTTCCTACTACAAAACCTAAGGAATTCCATACAATGAGTTCGCCTACTTGACAGATCAGCGTTATCAGCAAGATATTGTTTAATAGCCTTATCCGCCGAATTTATCTGATAAAGATACTAGCACTGCTCCGTTTCTATAAGTACTTCATAAAATAATGTGATAATTTATTTTGTAAGAATCAGGACACTTCTGATTTATTATGTCAAGTGATTGCAAACATATTTCTCTTTATTAAAAGTTACTATTTTACTTTTATCTATAGACACTATTTGTCTGGTTTGTTTAACGCGATAAACTTTTGTGATCATTTTGTTTCGAAACATGTTTGTTTCTACAATCTTTTACTTCAAAAGTATGTAAAGATAAGGTAAATTACATGTGAAATCTTACGATATTTAAATAAGAGTGTCCTACAAACAGTTCAAATTCAACTTCAATTCAAATTTGACGTACAGGTTTTTCTGGGAGAGAGATGATCAAGAGCCAAAAGAGGCTGAAAGCTAATACCAGATAATGGATAATCTACTTACATGCCCGTAAATTTAATCCCTGGGTTTATACGTAATCCTTACTAGATGAAACATCGGAGTCTTTTCGTTTCACTGGTGCGATCACGTTCGGAGTTACTGTGCGTTGATTTTTCTGTTTTCGTTGCATAGAGTGTGTTTAAAAATTGTGGAAGAACACCGCACTCTTATGTCACCGAGGGTCCCGCGAGGTTCACTTTTTTCTTTGCAATTACGCGAAATTTCAAAGAAAATGTGTGTCGCGGATATACGCGCGCGATCGTAGTGCGCGTGGCACAACCTACCGCAGGCCGCGATTTGGAGCGAGTGTGCGGCGCGCCACACGCTCCCTCTTATAAAAGGCTGAGCAACGCACGAGCCTCCGCGAAACCTCCGCCCGCCCCTTTGCCCAACTGAACTTAATTTTACAGCAAAGCTCGTTATTCGTCCGAGAAATCGGTGAAAACTTTCGGAAGTAACTCAACTACGCTTTTAATCGTGATTTACGACTTATCGATGTAAAAAAATTACAAGTATAATTATTTAATTACGGGTTTGACGGACATATAAATTGCATCGCAGTAATGAATATATTTCAAATTAAAATTTACGATGGTTGGAGGTAAAATTTTCATGACACATTTTCTTATTTTATTGTATAAGTATGTCGGTTTTAATGGTCCATTACATACCGTGAAAGTAATGAAATAATAAGTATATTGATACGTGCGATCTGATAAATCAAAGAAATATAGAGCAGCGACTTCAGAAGTTATGGATGTATTACAATTTCAAAAATGCGTAGCGTGGCAGTTACGGCCAAACTGTACCTTATTAAAGTGGGCCTTGACCTCGGACCTTGGACCAACAGTGAGTGTTTAAATTCGGATGTTTTTAAACTCAAAAGACCATCGGGGCGGTTCAAGTATTGGCGGCTTAATTACATTTCGAATCACAGAAACGCGCGTGAAACTTTGTCAGTAGCGGTCACCCACACATCTTCTGACCGCTCCTCATTTCTTAACTTTGTAGATCAGTCGAGGACTAAGAAAGCCGACACACACATACTCACTCAATTTTCCTGATAATTTAATTAATACTTTTATTTATTTTATTTTTCCATTATCGGATATTACTTTAAGAGGTATATGACTTAACAATATTTATAAAAATATGTAAAATATAGTAGTAAACTTCGATAAAAACTGTTAGATCCTTATCTTAACTAAGACTTATAATTTATGGCGTATGTTTCAATGTTGTTCACATGTAGACATTTATTTAATTTATTATAAGCTTTTGCATATAATTACAATAGACTTTGCCAAGAAACTTACTAAGTGACCTTATGTATTTTTATACACCTTATCGACATTTTATTGTCATACAAGAATGACAATGAAACTGAATATAAACAACTAATCCACCTGCACAAAACGATTATATATATTTTTTTTATTCCAATGAAAACCTCTATAATTCGTTACTCATGTGTTTGAAATAAAAAAAACACTTCAAACAATGTTTTTTTTTAAATGCCGCATCTAAGAAGTACTTGGGTCATGAAGACGAAACTAATAAATTATAAATTCTAAAATACCGTTTTGTGGTTTTCAAAACGTATTGTTGTGAAGAATATACCTAAGTTACGAAAATAGGAACGGAAAATATAACCCTTCCTTGCCGACGAATAAAAAGAGAAAATCAAAGTCACTACAAAAGTCTCTAGAAAATATTTGTTTTTGTCTCGAAATACAAAACATTCAAAAAGGGTAGCCAACATGTTATCTCTGTGATAACAATCGACGTATGGCCGGGGAAAAGCCACTGACAACCTTGAAAAAAATGTTTTTATCCTAAAAGACCTGTTGCACGAGTATCAAGCGAATACTTGTTAAAATATATTGTAAATATATTTTTTATTGAAACTTCTTTAGATACGTGATTTGAAACTTGGTGAAACAAAAATGTTAAGAAAGCAGATATCAGCGACAACTAGATGGCGCTGTATCCCTTTTTGAATCATCATCATAATCGAACGATTTTACTTCGTATTCTGTGTAAGAGTTCAAGTATGATCTTAAATAAGACGTCCGAAGGGATTATCTAATCGTTTTTTCCTTTTTTTTGTAAAACCTACCTTATGTTTAGATATATTTTATTTATTACTATTATTAACATTAAGTTCCACTCCACACTTTTTTATAATATGTATTTTATTGGCCGTCATTAGCCGCATTTTCTCCACGTCAAAACTCCTTGCGAAGTTATGGTAGATTATAAACATCCAAAAACAACTCTGTAAATCTTCTTTGCATAAAATAATTTTAATTCTCAAAATATTATTTCAGTAGTAGGTCTATTCTTTATTCTAAAAAAAAAACTCATCAAAATATAAAATGAATATAAATGATATGATTGTAAATTTAAACCTAAAAAAATGTATTTTCCCAAATAGATAAAATAAAATAAAGTTTATTTTAAATTTAAGGAAAAAATATCGAGTATCCGCGGGCAAAAGTCCACTAATTGCAAAACGCAAATCTTACAGGAAAAAGCATTAGTATGATAATATTGATACTAATAATTTGAAATGAAACCTATTTGTGTGCAATCAGTCTACAGTGCTAAATTCATATTATATGCTTACAGAAATATGTAATACATAAAAATACATGTAACGTAAAATGTCCTTATAACATTTTCACAGAAAGTATGTCTTACTTTGTTGACTTCTTAAAACTTTATTCAGTAATATT
>DWLI01002668.1:0-12842 GCA_018249915.1 Cecropterus dorantes dorantes
CCGTGCAGCTCATTTGATGGAAACTGGTCACTGCCGCGACATATGTATGTAACCATATCCATACAATACATGTGTTTTCTACCTTAAGCCAATCAGAAATTAATTACAGAGTAGTAAGTAAGATGCATGGCGTATATGATGATGTAAGGTAAGAGTACTTATATGAGAAATAAGTTGGACGCCGTCCATCCATCCAAATTAACGATTATAAATTTATATTCTTTTATAATGAAGGAGCAAACAAGCATGATGGCAAGCGGCCACTGCCGTAAGTCTATGAAATAAAAGTCGTATCTGAAGTTGGCCACATACACGTTGCTAATTTTACGGAGTAAGTTAGACCGTTTCTGGTACAACTTCATTACCACAACATTTAAATCACACCACCATGGACAAAAGTGCTTAATACCGACGTAATTTGGCAAATATAGCGGTTTTACCAACTTTTACATTTAATCTTTGACGACCTGCGTGGTGGAGCGGTCCTCATACCGGTCTGACACGCAGTGGTTTCCAGGTTTGATTCCCGGTCAGACAGACATCTGAATCATGAATTTAGATTTATGTTCTGGGTCAGGGTGCTCGTGTATTTGTGTTTATGTGTCCATGGTACTCGCGACACAGGAGAAAATCCTAGTGCAGGGCTATGAGTATAAAAAGCGTATGTGTAATCTGTTGCAGACCTGCCAAATCTACGAAAGCATCAGCGAAATCTGCCCAACAGTTGAAGAAGACGACTCAGGGGTAGTCATAACACCTAGAAATGGAAACGTAGAAGAGATGCAGAGTGACAAAGTGGAGTACAGTGAGAAGAAAGAAATAGCAGAAGTCATGGATAAAATAATGTTCTTCATTTACTCTGTGGTCTTCGCTGTTATGTTGGCTATGCATTTTTAATGAACGAGATTATTTTAATATCATCACTGATAAATCTATTGTATTGAAAAGTCTTAGCTTTGTAATATAGTTTTTAAATAAATGTTTTTTCGATTTTTTTTACAAGAGATTTTAAGACGGAATGTCATAGTCATCGTTAGTGACACGTAGATAGGATTGAGATATTATTAAAGGTTGTTTGTACGTAATCATGAGCGATAGTAACCAGTTTGCTACTTTCATGACTAGCATGCCATTCAGTTGTTATTTTATAATATCTAAGTAGCAAACGAGCATGCAGTCCACCTGATGATAAATGGCTACTGTAATGCCCATGGTAATTAACGCCCAAGGCCACATTACTACTCCTGAGGACTAAGTTGGAATGCCTCGGATAAATATGCCCTTACTGCACTCTTCTGACCATCATATAGCAGCGCTTAACACTACGGTTAATAAGTAGAAATAGGTGCATTCCTTTCTAAATTCTAAATAGCTGTTGGCTACTTCTATTTCTTAAAAAATATTTAGGATAAGGCTCCTAGTCTAGACACAGCTGGTATAAAGCAAAACGGGTGCGAGTGCGCTTACTGTCACCTAAAATCCTCAGTGGTCAATGACCGTAAGAGTTAAATAGTCATTAAGTCAGCTATAAAAAATAAAATGTTTTAACTCTAAAATGTTATTGCCAACTAACTCGTCTATTACCGGTAATCGATTAATATTTTATTTCCCCTTTTTATTTGCGTTTCAGTTCATTAACAGTTATGACAGATAAGAAGCGGCAGTCCTGTAGTGCTGACTTATCGGACGTCACACATGGTTAAGCAATACGATATGTGATTGTAAACTTCGAAAAGAATAAAATAGTTGATAAATAATCTATTGCAGCAATTAACATACTGCGGCCGCGCTTCTTGCGGCACGTTGACCGATGGTTTTATTGAAGTAAAACTTATTTAGGCGCCTTGAGGACTGAACAAAAATCATAGAATTAGTGTCATCGTCACAGAACGTTTTCCATTAGTTACTCGTATACTGGGCATATATGTATATAGATATAAAGTGAGAACTTCTTTAGGGGCGTTATGCACTTTTTGGGTGGACAAAAATCATGGAACTCGCGTCATCGCCAACGAACGCTTTCCTTTTTGGGTGAACAAAAATCATGGAACTCGCGTCATCGCCGCAGAACACCTTTCATGAGCTATACATATATTGTGTATTTATATACATAGATATGAATTGAGAATTGCTTTAAGAGCGCTGAGCATTTTTTGGGTGAACAAAAATAACAGAACTCATACAATCACGTCATCATCATCTTTCCATGAACTATATGAATACTGTGTATTTATGTGCATCAATTGAAGTGAGAACTTGCCCATTGAGCACTTTTTGGGAGAACAAAAATGATAAAACTCGTCACCGATCGTTATCCATATCATTTAATCCATTATTTTCGTAATAATCTCATAGATCGACGATACAATTCACAACTTACTCAGTTTTCACTTCTATCGCCAGTCCCCGAAGACGTGCCATTAAGGTTTTTCTCGTAATGAGTCGAGAAAATGAAACTACCTTAACAAATATATAGATATAGATCTGATGCTACCTAATCTCTCACCACCTATCCCCACTCATTATAGCCATTCATCGTTTAGCTTCTAAAAATCCATGAGGCGACTAAGTTCTGTCTTTATGCCAGGATGTAATTAATTCAGTTTCTCGAATAAATAATGCAACAGACTTTCAGGATATGATTTTAGACTAATATTATCGCGGAACTGACACATTTTAATATGTTACGGGTACTCACGATATGCGGTTTTTTGAATTTCTTTTTGCCGATATTTCGACCCACATGGGTCCCGTAACATATTAAAATGATTTAATGTTTTGCTCTTAATTCATAGGTAACCAAGAACTTTTGTTCTCTACGTTCTATTTCTATTTTCCGTTTGGTGATTGGGGCGTCCACTAGTCTGAATACTCCCTCGAAAGAACTCAGGTTGAAGGGAATGACTAAAATACTATGAGATTGTAATCTTATGGCAGCATACGCTGCATTTCCTTCTGCTTTAAACGTAATATCTAAATGTGGTTCAAATTTTTTGTAATGTAATTATTGTTCTGTTATAATTTTTGTTATCTAGTTATAATTTTGTAATTCCTTTTAGTTTTTTTTTTTGTTATAATTGTCGTCATTATTAATATTTTAAGGCAATAAACGAGTTTATTATGATTAATACGTTCTTCGTTTTGCCCTGCGACTGCTTTACTGCTAGACACACTTGTAGTGCCTAGCAAAAAACGCCCGGGGCGAATGGTTCATGGCTCTCGGATGAGCGTAACCGTTCGATCACGAAACATTCTTTTAGCTATTCAAACCTTTTTCTAGCGTGATTTCTTGCGTTTCGCTGGAAGAGTGTGGTTACCGACTTACTAGTGATGCATTTTAGTCCTCGGGAGTAGCAACTGTAATCGACTTAAGATAAAAACCCTGTTGTGTATGAGGGGGGGTGGGGGAAAAAGGGTTTTGCGGGTCTCGAGGGTCTTCTCTTTACCCGGGCAGTTCTCAAGGGATTAGCATCCCTTGGTACCTTAATATTACTACACAACACTGTAATATTAATTAAAATATTACAATGTAGTGAGGCAATATCAAAGTATGCTATACCAACCCCACTGTTGAGTGGGTGGCGCGGTTAGGCTGTACCTATATTTTTGGCACGATAACAAAACGCAATAATGCGTAATGTAATGTAAACGTAGCTAATGTAATCTGTAAAAAAATGTTCAATTGGTAGAAAAGATGTAAGCGAAAAAATGTGCAAGTCATCGTGAACTTATTTATTAGTCGGAGTGACATAAAACACTTTGATGTATATTATATTCTTGGAGTGATAATATGGATACTTAGGATGTGAACATTATTCGATTATGCATTACAGTCATTTGTATATTAAAATTAAGTGTAAATACTAAGTGTAATTAATGTTATATAAGAAACGTATGCATCTTAATTAATTTATAGTTAAGTATATTGTAGTTATTTCTATTTCGAAACATCCGTTAATGACATGAAACATTCAACATTCATGAAACATTCAAGGAACGGGGGTCCGGGGTTCGAGTCGGATTTTATCAAATCTCCAAAAGGGTTGGGTTTCAGCAAAAATCGTCGAAAAACCCCGATAAATAATAAAACATGTTCCCGTCATAATTTTGAACAATCTCAAAATCAACATCACCTCACGCAACCAATGAACGCAGCAGTATTTAAGTATTTAAATGAAATGAATAAAAACAATTTTCAGTTATCTAATTCCCTTTATTTACATAGTACAATACATCGAGCGTCATTTTCACTATCTAGGTAAAAAAAACAATATTCTACGGACAATCTGTATGTAAGGGTGACCGTGCATTGCCTTCTATCGCTTATTTGGTAAATTTAGCAATTAAGTATTGGTTAACGCGACTATGTAGCGACGCAAAAGTTGTTCGGCATCTATAAAGACAATCGACATTTGCGTAGACGACTGTTGACCGACTTCTCAAATAAATTCAAATTAAGCATTTTTCAGTCGCTCAAACAACTTGGACTTCTGAACAAGTGACTTTACAAACTGCTTAAAACATGAGAGAAAAGTAGTTAGCCGACCAGAGTATCACTGAAGCGATAGTAGCGAATAGGTCAGCCTTCACCATAGAGATAAATCGATAGATACGTCCCATACAATATAACATTGCTTTTGAATATATGTAAATTTTATCTAACTAAATGACAATGTCGTGGGAGACTTGCATAGTTCCTTCTCCTGTAGGCTGTCGTAGGCAACTCAGGTTTTAAATCTTTTATCAAGAATCATGAAATGAGGAATAATGTAACAAAAATTGCAGAAGAAACTTATCGTGATAGCGTCACGTCAGTCATTTTACCCCCAGGTAACATTATATTACAAAATTCATTAATCAAGTACAGGAGGGACATTTACAAAGTTAAAATTTGTAAAATTAGGAAAATTAATCCGGAACAAGTCAGTACCTTTCATATACAATTTCCTTCAAAGTACACATTATTAAAAATATATTGGCGTTTCTCTGTAAACTGGGCCACTCTTTGTCTTAGGCCAACATTTTAAAAAGTTACAGTTTATTATATATTTAATAGATAACTGTGAAGGATAATAACCTGTCGGTAATCGGCGGATAATATACATTTGAACAAACTTTATAGCCTGAAAAAGATTTGAATAGCCCTGAAAAAACAGTCCCCTGAAGTGTCACAGTAGCAGTATGAACACTTGGAAACATAATTGATTAATACGAACACATATAGGAAACAAGCAAATTCATTAATTAATAAGCGTAAGTTGCCCAGTTGACAGAGAAAACCAATATATTAATTTTGCAAATGTATAATTTACAGGCGACCCCATAAAAATGTAATAAGTACCGTAAGTCTTTTCATGGATATCGAGATCACTTTCTCTCCGCAAATTCGAATTAAGTGCTATGGATTATCGATTCGACACCGCATTACGGGGCACATCTATCAATTTTAAATCTATGACATAATGGAAAAAGCGGCCATCTAAGTGTAAAACACATCTTTGTACTCTTCTAAAACAAATATTATTTTAACACCACGTTGTTAAAGTAAAATACAATAAAATGCTAAATTATATGTATATTATAAAGATACAGGAACAAATTTCTATTATAAAAAAGACAAGGTAACAAAAGAAGCTGTACCACATTTTAAAGTTAGATTTGACATAACATACTTTAAAAAACATGACAATAAAAACAATAACTTGCAATTCTATTAACCAAAAAACGATTTAACGATTAACCTGACATTTTGTTCTCGAAAACAGTACCAGCTTCTAAATAATCCTACACAAACTAATTTTTGATGTACAAAACAATTTATCAGTTACAAATACATAATACCCAGTAGCCATATAATAAAATAAATACTAAAAAGTTTTTATAAACAAGCTATATGTAACGTCACATGTTTTTTCAGTATTATTTCAAAAAATCCTTTTATTTGATATCCATAATATGGGGTGCATTAGATTAATTGAACCGCCGCCTTAGGACGTCCGCCATATTGGATTTACAATGACGTCACAAAGGTAATCTTGTTATGCTAAGTGTATGCAAATTATCAACTGAATCTATTAGGGTTAACTGGTTCAAAAATCTATTTCAATATTTGAACATAGAGTAGGGGAGACATACGGTTTTCAGTCTAAAGAGAAATAAGATTGCCGTACTCTATCTATCTCTCTCTATTAACGCATGCGCATTATATAACGGCTTGATTTTCAAATAGAAATAGGCTGTCTTGTAGAAATACGCATATTTTATAAAATATTGTTAACCGCAGAAATTCGATTACAACAACAAACCGTAGAATCATTCTATTATACTTACTGTTCTCGGTAATTATACACGCGCAAGAGAAGCGAGATAGAGAAGGTACCACAATCCTCTCTCTCTTTTTAACGGAATTACTGTAGGAGGCCCCACTCTATCTATAATGATACATGAGGCAAACTGACTAAAAGTGTGTAACAAAAAATATGAGTATACTAATTTAAATCAATTTGCCTGATTCCATCTCACACATTCCAAATCTCTTGTTAGAATACTAAACGCAAAACAATATCAATAACGTAGTCACAGCACATTTCTATAATTTTATTATAACTGGTACCCAATTACTCAAATGTAGAATAAAATGCAAACAACATGACACCAACACATAAAATTAAATAATAACAATCCCACACAATATATCTACGACATAATTTATCTATGAAAAATTCATGAAGGGACGGTCAGGAAAAAATTAAGTAAAACTCACATTACGTATTTTTGGTAAACATTGATTGGACGCAGATCAAATACCAAATTTACGAAAATAATTTGCAGAAAGCACGCCAAAAGAATTTTGGACATAATTGAAAAAGTAAGTAGCAATAAAAATATTTTACAAACTTAAAACGAAACAATATAATATTATAATCCTATTTTCGCTTCCACTAGTACTGTTATTTTTCATGTGATTTTTATGAGTTAAGTAGCAAACAAGTATGGTATCCCCTGTCTGATAATTAAAGCTAACTAATACCGTCCATGGACCTTAGGTCATGGGCTGCATAAGATATAAATATACCTCACATAGATACCCTTGCTAAGCTACTTATGATGAAACATCACATAGAATCGAGCACTACCTGCGGTCCTCCACAGACGCGTTACTATCTCGGACGACTTAATCCAATACAATTCGAAATAATAATAAACAGCACTTCTTCACCACATAGTACAAAACAAAGTCGCTTACCGCTGTTTGTTTGTCCCTATACATGCTTATATCTTTAAAACTACGCAACGGATTTTAATGCGGTTACTTTTAATAGATAGAGTGTTTCAAGAGGAAGGTTTATATGCATAATATAGTAAAGAAACACTGATAGCTTTAGAGTTTTCTATGTGATGGCGTAAATAAACACATTGTTTTTAACTTCGTTGCAAACGCTGGTTAAACCCTAAATCAAAATAATGTACTACAGTATTTTTTCGTATATTTTTTAGTTATCGAACTTTGATACATTATTTAATTTGTAGGCAATACGAAGTTCGCCGGGTCCGCTACTTAACACTAAAGTAAAATTTCATAAGGAATTATTCTCGCGACCGTCTTCAAATAATAAAAAGCTGTGATCACTACACATTCAAACAGCACTAGCTTTTATAACAGAATAATACAAACTAGAATTTCATCCTTTGGACATACTTAAAATAATGATCTTACATATGTATTACTTATAGTTTTATAAATTATTACACCTTTTATTGCATCAAATTTTGTGCATAACTATAAATATGTTCCCCGTTCCACTAGATCTTAAAAAATGCAATACTTAATTGTGGTCGTTATTGACATTCAGTGGAACGCCTTATAACATAGCTTCAAGCAAACGTCACAACTAACATTTTTTTTAATTTATAAATACTGTGTACCTGTACTTAAGAAACTTACTAATTAATTTATTAAAATACTATTCCAGTAATAAGTTACTGTTACATCTATTCGTTTGGGTGTCAGTAGTGTTACCATCCATATGATGTAGTTACAGATAACATAACACACAATATGTATAGCGGAAATGTCTAAGGACATTCTTTGTATGTATTTTATTAAGGTATTATTTACATTATTTTGATGTCTGATTCTTTATGATTTAATTTAATTGGTGAATTTTTTTTAACGATTGGCCAGATAAGTGTGATAGGCGGGGTATACTTCGTACTCAAGACTCGCATAATATCTGTAAATCCATATTCTAATAATAGATAGTTTGTATAGTGTTACAAGTCAGTGGTCAGCTAGCCAGGGGTCTGGTCTTGAGGGGATGATCCAAAGAGGATTTCAGATATCACTTCATTTTAGAAAAGTGGTCTAATGCCTTAAATAGTTTAGGACCTTGCCAGATATTCAAATTGCGTGGTTCAGAAATATGTTACTCAATCTATTGTCGTTTTGTAAACACATCTCACAAATGTCTTGGAACTAAGAGTTTAAAAATATATATAACTCTGTTCAGTTACTTCCCAAAAATACAGGTACACAGTCAACACACGAACCTTACATTACATACATTTAAAGGTATATGAACAAACATTGACCCCGATTACATTATAGAGATTGTCTGAAAATAGTTTAGTTATATTAGACATGAAATTGCAGCAAAGAGCAGTGATAGCCGAATGATTAAAACTCGGCCTCTCAATCGAGGGTCCGATGTTCGAATCCCAGGCACGCACCCCTGAATTTTGTACAATTATGTGCGTATTAAAAGTTAATTATCACTGCTTTACAGTAAAGGAAAATATCATGAGAGTTCTTTAAAAAGTTCTCAAAGGTGTATGAAGTCTACCAATTTGCACTTGGTCAGCGCGGTGGACTATGGCTAGAAAATCTCTGAATCTGAGAGAAGACTCATGCCCAGCAGTGGGACAAAAATGGGTTGACGGTAGACATGAAATTTGTATAAGTCGATCTTTGTTGGTTAAATCAATCAAAGTTTACTCCATTGTTAACTGATGCGACGATTAGACTAATGACTTTCGTACAGTATACCCGTGCATTTCTTGAGGTCAGCATTTCCATGGGTTAGACGCGAACGAACCATTAATAATAATGCATTTGACATCAGTGCGCATTTAAAGGGCCGCGTCCTCTTTAATATCAAGTGTCACCTCATTGATTAAACTTATCGGACGTGGAATAGACAGTGCATTCTAATTCGTAAAGTTTATTTATCATACAAACCATACATTAATTGGTCCTTCGAGCCGTATTATAATCTTCTTATATCTGAAGACTGTCTGATTGACTAAATTATATATATGAGCCATCAAGGAGGCCTATGTCCGGCTGTGGATCTCAAAGGTCTGATAGATAATGGATGGTCAGCTAATGTATTACCAGACCACCTTTTCTAGTATCAATATTAGACGCAATTCAAAACATATCTATTACAAATAATTTATTACATACCAACAATCTCTACATGTAATTTCCATTTGAGTTATCAGACGAGGTCAATTTACACGGCACTTTCTCACAAGGAAAATTTATCTTAAAATCCAAATAATTCATATCTACATCACGATAAAATCTATACACACATTTAACAGTAAATAACATTTTTCGTTCTTCATATCTTTCTAATAATCTGTGCTAAATATAGAACTGTGGTATTTGTATTAGAATTTTTATTATATACAACAAAGTGGCATACAATGCAGTGGGTATTTTAAATATGAATAACAAAAGACTCCAGTAATATAAGATCTAACTGCAAGATTTCTATCCATCTGTTTAGGTTCATATTATAGATTTATAATAAAAGATCATATATAATCTAAAAGAATATGCTTTTAATAATAACTTAAGCATAACAAGTGATAAAATACATAAAACGAAGGTAGCTGCTGCCTGCATTAAACGAACTACGAATATATTTAGCTATTAATTAAATATTGTTCTCATGCAATGATTGTAAATCTTTCTAAGAAATAAATTATTTAAACTCTAAACTCTATCAATATAAGGACCACACGATTATATCTTTTTTCACGATCTGAAGTGATATTGTTGAAATGCGTAAAATTGGTATTTCTGTCTGATAACAGCAATGTTAAGCGCTACTATGTTCTAGTTTTAAATGCGTGGTAAGAGTTCCAACTTAGACCTCAGGGAGGTAGCAACGCATTCGTGGTCACCTACGGGCAAGGCTACTCTAATTCGGGGTTCTTTGAAGATATCCATGAGTGGCAGTTGCCACTTGTGATGAGATGGACATACTCGTTTGCTACTTCTATATCAGAAATTAGGTGTTCTACGCGGTTTCACCCGCTACTAAATAACAAACAAACATAGCGTGATGTTATATAGCCTATAGCCTTCCTCAATAAATGGACTATTCGGTACAAAAATAATTTTTAAATTCGAACCAGTAGTTCTTGAGATTAGCCCGTTCAACCAAACAAACTCTACTGCTTTATAATATTAAGTATAGATAGTATAGATTTTTCTTTTTTTAAGCATTTTCTATATTTCAAAAGAAATAAAATTAAATAGTATATATTTATGTTATAAGGGAGCATTTACAAATTGTATTGTTACAATACTTTCTACGTATTTTTCTGCTGGATCGGAATACGTCCCCCATTGAAGCCGGATTAAATCTAGCGGAAAATAACATTCAAATCTGCTTGTATTTATGCAATACCCTGCAGACACGAAAATCTGCACAGAGGCAATAGAGTCGTGTTTTATTTTTAAAAACTGTATTGTAAAGCATAATTCTACGCTTGCGATATAAGTAGTATTTTTATAATAACATTCCGTTGACTTGTATTCCGTGGACTTTATATTATTATTGGTTAACAAATATTTTATTAAATATGATAAATATCCTAAATCTTACAAATCCAAGGAGCTAGAACTAGAATGTTCTAATCGGAGAGGTACCAGCGCCCTTACTATTCAAGCGTGAAGCAGTTCTTGCGTTGCAGTGGAAGGTTGTGGTTGCTGGCTCATTTTCATATGACAACATATGACATACTAGCGTATCACCGAGGCTCTGCCCGTTTCGGTCACGTCTACCACGGTAATTAGTACCCCATGTGTCAATCTAGGACCAAAACTATATTTGTGTCAAATTTCAGCGAAATCTTACTAGTAGTTTGGCGTGAAGACGTAACAAGCACACACACACAAACTTTTGCATTTAGCTTAATATTAGAAAGATTTTTAACATCACAGTCCTCAAGAGCATCAACTCATGCTCGATTTTTTTTTATAATATTGAAGTAGCAAACGAGCATGCAGTCTATCTGATGGTAAGTGATCACTGCCGTCCATGGACATCTGTAAGTAACTTCATATAGAACATAAGTTCTATCTGAAGTCAAACACAGATTGACATAGCATGCAATCTGCATAGCAAAGCAGATGATTTGCTACTCCCGAGGACTGAGATGGTCGCCTCATGTAAAAGTGTGCCAACCACCAACGAAACGCAAGAAATGCTTCACGCTAGAAATAGGCGCTAGACTTATATGGGCTGGGAGGAGGGGAAATAAGGGTATCGAACCGGGGGGAGGGGTTCGATACTCTTAATTACCCTCCCCTTACATTAGACCAGAAAATATATTTTTTGACATTGGGTGAAAAAAATCTGAGACTAGTCGATTCTTATTTTTCATCTACCGCTACTGTCCGACTCCCTCCTTAACAAACTATATTTTAGCTTCTCCAGAACTTAATATCAGGACCAGACTTGATATTAAAGTTGTATTCATCGTTATAGAAAATAATACGCCTTTTAGATAACTGCTTCGATAAATTATAAAATAGAAAGCCGGTGAGAGCCGTTGCTAACAAGAGCGGCAGGAACCCAACCATCATATACCAAAAACTTAAATACATATCTAAATTAAATATCTTAAACGTAGCAAATGCAACCTTCTTAGTTCTATACTACTTTATCGTTCCAAATAACCACACGTACACGTACAACGTACCTAAACATCGTATTAAATATCGCAAAGCCCCACGATATCTTAAGAACATCTTAAAACTGCTGAGTCGTTAATATATGCTCTGTCAGTTCTGAAGAGCGCATTATCTTTATATCCTTAACACCTTTCAAATAAAGGGACTTAAAATGCCTTGTTGCTACCGCGATAAAGACAAATTTAGAGTTTGTCGAAAAAAGTGTCAATCCTCAACATCACACCTTCGTGGTATTGTCTGAAAGGCCACTGGTGTAATCAAAACATCGTGAAATAATCTTTTGTATAGGATCACGGCCGTAGATAAACGAAGGAATAGAAGTGACGTGTATGCAAGCTTTATATTCATTTGGAACATCATACAGATAAATAATTTGTAAAAAGTCATCAGTTACACTTTTGTTAATTCGTTTATTTTTTTATAATTTTGATCAACGGCGAGGTAAAGCGGTCGCCATGCCGATTGATGCATTACGGGTTTCTGATTCCATTCCAATACCTTAATGATGAGTGATGATTTCTGTTTTAGGTTGGTGTTTGTGGATTATCTTTGAATGTGTTTATGTTTATGTTTATGTGTGAAAATGTGGAGCTATGAGTGTAAAAACGTTGCTTGTAGCGACCCTGAATTCATTGGCACTTATTATTTATAAGCAAAAGAGCATTAAATACGGTGGTATGCTAAATATTAGCAAATATTTTTCTTAATCCTTTATCGTTATTGCTGCACTTTTTTAAGTTTTGAATTTCTAAATTCATTTGTTTTTTTTTTTAATTACATATTATAAACGTAACACATTATTTACAAATCATTCGTATGCGTTGATATTTTATACACAAAATTGTCTATG
>DWLI01002669.1:0-12842 GCA_018249915.1 Cecropterus dorantes dorantes
TTATTTTTAATTCTCTTCTGCGTCGATATCATAGTAATAAATATATAAAAAAACTTGTAATTAAATAAAGTCTTAATTTATCATCTGTTATATCATTTATTTTTTTATAAATGATTAATTCACCTTTACTTAACATTGACATTGAGCTGATATAAATAATAAGATATGCAAAGTCGAAAAAAATAAATTACTTAAGTGCCGACCAGAAATATTTTCAGATGTTTTTTCGTGTTCTTAGATATTCTAAGCGCTTCTTATTTCTTGTTTCTGTTTGACGAATATACCAACGTTAGTGCTCCTGAGAAGGTCAAGATGGTCGCCACATATAATAGTGTACTAAAACATAATTACAGTTAGGCGTTTTTGTTTGTTTAAGCGATTACTTTTTCAAATTAATCGTTTTTAAAATGGTCGAGCGTTCGTCGATCCCCTCTTCCTTTTGCAAAATGCAAAAGCAAAGACGGATTTAAAAATGTATACTTTAGTATTTGTTTTAAGTCAATTAGATGTCCATATGATTATTGCAAATTGTCACACGGCTTGATGTTTTACATTTAATAACTGTGCATTAATTTCTATATATTTTCCAGATCACTTAATAACCAAAAAATATATTCATTTTCTTTTTGGCAACTATTGTTAAATGCATCAATTTATCATATATTTCATGACAAATAAGAAAAGATAAATAAATATAATATAATGTACAAAAGCGAATGATAGGAAATATGTTATCAGATGAATAACAACTTTTTCCGATACAATGTTGAAGTTTAAGAAAATTTTATTATATAATTTCAGTTTCCAAAGGACCCACCCAGCTGGGATGGCGTGTATGATGCATTTAACCCAGTGAAAAGCTGTGTCCAAAACCTATCTGTCTTCGTGGTAGGGTATGAAGATTGTTTAGTTCTTGATGTTTACACGCCAGAATTTATTGAACCTTCACATAAATTGCCGGTGATGGTATTTATTCATGGCGGTGCTTTTTATTATGGAGGAAAGACATTGTACAATCCAGAATTTATGGTCACCAAAAATGTTATTGTCGTGACCATAAATTATCGACTTGGAGTTAACGGATTCCTATGTATCAATGGGGTGTCGAACCTTGGACTTAGAGACCAGGTGGCAGCGTTGAAATGGGTTCAGAAAAACATAGCCGCATTCGGTGGCGACCCAGATAATGTAACATTGTGTGGCCAGAGCGCTGGAGCCGCTTCAGTTTCTATGCATTTGCTCTCACAAGAAAGCAAGGGATTGTTTCACAAAGTGATTCTTATGAGCGGTATTGCTTTGACTCCATGGGCGTTCAACCTAGAGCCGTTTCCACCAGCATTGGAGGACGCTCGCAAAATTGGCAACGCGTGCAACGAAGAAGATATCTACAAAACCTTTTTAAACGCGCCCATCGATAAACTCGCCAGAGCAACGGAAGGCATATCGGTCAATCCAAAGTACTTCAAGTACACCCCTTGCGTGGACACCAATTCGACGCATCCATTCTTTACAGACAAGCCTTACAACATCATGAAGTCTGGCGCTTTCAACAAAGTACCCACAATGATAGGCACCACCGACCTTGAAGGTCTAACGTTTTATGGACTCGGCGATGAAACTACTTTCGAAGACCTGGATAAAAATTTCGTTGAAAGAATAAGTTCAACATTTTCCTGGTGTTCGGACAAGGATAGACAAAAAATAGCGAAGATAATCCGTTCCTACTACTTCGGACGAGGACGTATAACTCCGAAGTCTATTCGTGGTTATTTGAACTACTATTCTGATGCAATTGCGTATGGAACCATTTATGCGTATTCGAAGCTGTTGACTAGATTATCCGACCAGCCGGTGTACAACTACTTGTTCGCTCATACTGGAGACAGGAGTTACTTAAACATATTTTCTGGTCTCCAGATAAGAGGAGCAGCTCATGGGGATGACCTGTTTTACTTATTCAAGCCGGCTGGTCTGTCGTTTGTGCTCTCAAATGTTGATAAACTTATAATAGACCGAATGACAACTTTATTTTCAAATTTCATGAAATTTGGGTAAGTTAATTTTATTGAGCATAAAATAATTATTTATTCGCGTCAACTCATTCTCTCTCAGAATAAAAGAGTGTTTAGGCCACAGTCCACCGTGCTGGCTTAGTGCGAATTGGTATTCTATTACTCATATTATATTATTTATATTATATATTATTTTATTTATTACTAAGCCGTAAATAAACTCATAAAAAAGATATTGTATATATAATAATAAATCAAGATAAAATTAAAATATATCCGACTAATAAAAAATATTTAAAAAGCAAAAAATAATAGGTACTTAGTGACCCACTATAAGTAACACTAACAATATTTTGATCTAAGCGTGATCGTGTTCTTGGACCGCTTAATGAAAACTAGTATTACTACTATACTAGTAGTACTACTTGTTGTATTAACATAGGCTACAAGGTAACACTCTTGTTTTTTGTAATAAAATGGAAGCAGCTAACATAGCAGATACCTTCAGATGCGTTGCTACACCCTTGCCCTACACCCTTCAGGTCACAACGCAACAGCGCTTACACGGATGTTATTAGGCAAAAATAGGTGCGGCAACGTTGTCACCTGATATAAACCAGCAAGGATTCTATCACCAAGCAAATCAGTTGTTTGATGTGTAACCCATGCTGTAATTACAGGAACCCAACGCCCAAAACAACAGCATTGCTGCCGATCACCTGGCCTCCAGCGACCAGAAACGCGAGCAACACCCTTCGATTGGACGGGACGCTCTCTATCATCGAAGATCCTCAAGATAACTTTTTCCTCAAGGTTCTGTGTCAATATGGGGAAAGTGGCCACGTACCTTGTGACAGTGCCGAGAAGTGTAACCGACGGAAAAGGACTAAAAACCAGTGTTAGATAAATTAAATCATTAGATAAGAATTAGTGTGTTAGTTAGTACATTAAAGGCAGGTTACATAGTAACATTGTGTCGGTTTTTTATAAATTTGAGAAGACGTATATATGTATCTACGTATAGAAACTTTTTCGTGTCGTTTACTTTGCTAGTTATCCCATTAATAATTTAAATGTGCTGATGATGATTACTGGGTTTCTTCCAGCATAAACTGTGCCGCGCGCTCAGTGGTTTTTGCAAAAAAACTAAATGAAAATACCTAAGTTCACCGTCGTCTTGGGCCCAATCGTAGCGCCCTTCCTTCCGGTTCCTTATATTCGACAATATATTCATCCTCTCAATATATTCATTTAGGAAGACTTCTTCGGGCCACTTTCTTCTTAAGTCAAGCCAAGCCCCCCTCTCCCACTCTGTATGTTTAAAGACTATTTATTAATCCACATTACTAATTGAAATTTAAGTCTTAATTTGTTGACTGCAATTATGTATATTATATATATTTTGTGTGTACGAAAAATTTAAGATTTGCTTGATATTTTGTTTATTATTGATTCCTCCTCACATGACGTCACTAATGAGTTCAAAGTTTGTGCAATATTATCAATAAACAACTTAATTAAACTTACCTATGTCATATCAATAAATTGATATTTCTAACTTATTTTGGGAATATATTTTTTAAGGATACCTACTTAATTCAAATTTGATACCAATCACATCTGGATAGAAATACCAATTACTTACATATTTTATGTAATACACATAGTCCACCTGATGTGCACGGTGCCACCCATAACCACTGCTACCAATGGACATCTTAACGCCAGATTCAAAACTCCTACTTGAAATTATAAATTCCGTTTTATTGTTTCTCCCTCATATCGTCCATCGAAGCAGAACAAAGCAGTGCTTTACACAGTTATATAGAAATAGTTGTGACGGTGGTACCTTCGTTCTCAAACATAACCAGGTTTGACAACGAAGGTACCACACTTAGTCTAGTATAAGTACCTTTTTTTTTGGTGACGGGCGGAAAACGTTCTAAAGGTACACCGAAGCCTTGGGAGAGACTCCGGGTTGTGTGAGATTTATACCCGCTAAAACCCCCTCGATGGCCTTCCTCAGCGCTTGAAGGGGACTCGGGGGTCTCCGACGGAACGCACGCACCGGTGCCCCCTAGCGCGGCGCTCCTAACGGGGCTCAACTCCTGTCCCCCTGCATCTTCTAGTATAAGTACTTACCACCTCCATTGCTCGTCGTCAACCCATTATTGTGCCACTGTTGACACAGATTGAGATACAGTCTTCTCTCAGATTGAGAGATTTTCAGGCCATAGTCCACCGCGCTGGCCAACTTCGAATTAGTGGACTTCACATACCTTTACGAACTTCTAATACGCACATAATTTTAGAAAAATCAATGGTGCGTGCCTGGGATTTGAACCCTGGACTCCCGATCGAGAGCCCAAGTTTCAACCATTCGGCTATCACTGCTCATGCTGCCATTCTATATCATTCTGCCATTGCTACTAAATATCAAAAGACATAAACCGTTAAAGGACGCAATTACTTACAGATCTTTGTTTTATAATTTACATTTACTGACTTATTTTCAACATGTTACGCCCAAAAACTGAATAGAGACAGCGCCGTAGAGCGGAGACTGTGTAATTTATCTTAAACGTTTCCATTTCTCACAACTTATAGCTGTGTTAATTGTGAATAACTGGAAACAGTACGAGCGAAGTCGGTAACGAAATTAAGTTGACAAGTGCATCTTTTGATTAACAGCACTAACTGCTAACTCTGACTTGAATGGTAATCTTTCTACGAGAACATTCTTTGTTCATGCAAAATACGAAATACATTCATTTGTGAAGATGTGACTCTAAAAGCAATATCCATTTATGGTTTATGATTTAATACTAATATCGGCTGAATATATTCAAAAACTGCATATAGTGAGTACCATAATGTATTAAAACTTTATACTTTATATTAGTTATTGATTTGGCACCACGGCCACCCCTATTTCTGCTTTAATCGCAGCGTATAATGCCAGTTCTGACACGAGGCAAATTATCTATAGTGGATAGCATGTAGCATGTGTTTCTACTGGCAAAAATGGCCAAACTGGCCAAAATCTGGTTGGATTCCAGTTCTATTTGGAATAATCACTTACATTGGGATTCACTTTCTGTGAGGGAATTCACGTTTAGGTGAGGGGATCATCTTAGTCCGCGGGGCGGGACTGCAACTAAAACTAGAACTGTTCCGTATGAAGTTGGTTACAGACGTCCAGGGGCCGCAGTAATAAATGTCCATCATGTGGACTGCATACGTGTTTGCTACCTCTATTATATAAGAAAAAAACACATGTAAATGAGCGGTCCTAACAACCCACCATTAGATGGGTTATCAATGTGCTACTTCTATTGTGTACTGTGTAAATTTGGCTACTGTAAAAAGGTAATATAGCATTAAAAGACGCACACAAGCACGCTATCCGAGTTTCTCATATGTATGATCGTAGTCTATCATGCATGGGTATAGCCGGCATGTCAAACAACAGTTGTCCGAGGCAATGCGAAATGAAATAACCCGTAAATCCGTAAACAAGCTCGCGGCAGCAATGCGCGGGTTATAAATATGCAGATCAAATATTAAAAGGAACGCCGCAAGATCATCTCAGCTGCGACAGAGTAACCATGCTGCAGACTCTACGAGAAAAAACATTATTTACTACTTTACTGTTAAGTGGTTCCTATATTTCACGTTAATCGCGTAAAGTTAAACAAGATACAACTGATAAAAAAATAAAAAAGTCTATTTATGCTCTCAAACTCCACACTACCAAAGACAAATATATGAACACCCAGACCTAGAACGAAAAATTAAATTCATCCCAACAATCAGCGAGTTATGTTGGTTGGTTTTATCGGTAATTAATACTCTTTAAAATCATATTTTTCATCATCCACAGATAGAGTTTTAAAGACTGATTGCAAAAATGTCAGTACCTTTTTACAATATAGATATAGCTTACAATGTACCTAATGGTAAAAGGCCACTCACTGCTCGTGAAAATTTATAATCAACCCCTGATAAGATTAGTCTTAAATCATATATACATATATGTTACGCCTAAGGACTAATTTAGAACGAAACGAATTAATATGTATGTTTCCATCGCTGTTGTTTGACTCAATATTTTAAAATATTGTATGATCTTACATAACATTGTTGATATGCCCGTGATTACTTTACAAAAATACATAACAAATGACATAACACATGAAGCATATTTGTAGACATACGATACGATCATAAATAAAGAGCCAATCCACGCATTGGTCTGTGTGAACCCTGGGAGCGATGCAGTGGCATCGTCTGAGAATAAATATTCAATGTTTTCATTCAATTTCTCGCGACCGCCGGACGCCCGGACGACTCGAGATACGCTGCTCAAATACAGATACGACTCTTTATTGACCGATCCGGTCGCGAAAAGAATAGGATATTGCTATTGGATTGTGATTGCGTTCCCCTTTCGTATTCCTACGCGAATAACGTTAGTTTTTCATACTCAATTCGCAAAGCTCGGTCTTACGTTACTGTGGATATTTTTTATTAAGCGTATTTATTTTATTTCGTGATATTCTTGCGCTGGAGCAGTAATTTATGTTCAATAACGTGAAAATGGGATGGAAAGAATCAATGAACGTGAATGGACGGTGCACTACGATTGTTGTTGAAATATTCGCATGAAAATGCCTTTTCTCTTTGTTATTCCGAAACTGTGTATATCTGTATATATTCAGAATTGTACCATGCAAAAACAACCCGGAACACTGCTTCCTGGCGATTACAAATAGATACTATAAGTATGGAACAGGAACATAATCGTAATTAATTACACATGAGTCCAATTACAATGTCAACTTATAAAGTAAAAATTCGAACAAGCCATATGCGGCATAGATCATGCATATGACAAAACAAAATAATATTCTGATTTAAATAATAAACTAAAAGGGTTTGTGCAAAATTATTAATTTTAATATAAAATGATATCTGTGAAATATTCGAAGCGTAAATAATATTAACAAGGTACTTAAAACCGTAACACATCAAATATAACATACACCCCACTATTGTTAAGTTTCGTTTTATAACGAATCGATCACGTTGGTATTTATTCGGGCCGTAACATAAATAAAGGGCTTTGCAATAATATGTAGCCACCCCATAAATTATATTAATGCATACGAGATATTTTAATGGCAGGGTCGGTACAGTCGACGACGAAAACGTTTATCAAGCTATTTTTTTTTTCAAAAAGTACAGATAAAACAGCCATACTACTACTAAATAAAAAAATCCAATATGATTAAGTGGACATATGTATGAAACGACAACGTTACAAAATTTCGTTAGGTTATACTATTTCGCATAAATTTGTCACTACATTATTTATGAAACACGTAACTAAATGAGACCAATTAAACGTCATAATTTATTGACGAATTATAAATCATTGAGTTGTATTAGCAATATTTTAATTTACTTAATTTGTAGGTATATAGTAAGTATATGGTGGCGAAATAATAATAGTGAATGGTGGCAAAATAATGTATCGATCTTAAACTACAAAATATTTACATTGTGCGATTCTACCGATATTATTTTTTTTGTTTACAAAAATTTGGCATATTTTTATGTTTTATTTATATTAAATGCATTAATATAATTAAGAAATTAATTTAAATCATTTGCATACGTTTCCAATAAACAAAATAGCACATTAGAAACACACTTATGTACACGAATGTACGCCAAATATAACAACGAATTTTAATTCTTCCGGTGGCACGATGTTATGAAGATCGTCGCCATAACATAAATTGTGAATAATCGCGGCGTGCCCCGATCACCCTCGCCATTTATTGAATCCAGCCCCCAATAATTTCGTCAATTATCATAATTATTCAATGATTCGTTATCTGTGGACGCAGTTTTAAGGTAAAATGAATTGTAACAAAATTACTATAATCTCCATATTGGAGCCATATTTCAATATTAGGAATATTTGGATTCATAATCGCTATTGGGCCGATGGCAATTTATATTTTCGACAATCGGGATTTAGATCCTCTACATGCATATTCTTATTTTTTTTTCTACGGGAAAACCATCAAAGATTTACCTTGGATCAGATTGGATTGAATCGAAATAACTTTGTTAAACTAAAGCACTAAAAACTATATATAGCTTTTAATTACTTTCTCTTTCAGTCAGTTTACAGTCAGCTAATGTAATTTATCATCAAGTCCGGAATAGAGAGTATTGGTATAGGTCAACTATTTGAAAACCAAGTAGAGGTGAATATTTTACAAATATTTCCTTCAGGAGTTTTTACGACAAATAATAATTCAAATTACTCGCGCCAATAGGCTACACGACCACCACATCAGCATTACAACAAAATAAATGGTGTTGTACTCTCTGTATTGTGTAATATTTACTAGAGGTGTTCTAAATAGTCGTTCATCATAGCAACGCATCTGCGTCCATTGAGAATTAGGCTTCGTACGTTATTTATAGGTATTTAGAAAGTAGAGGCTTCTCGGTACAATGGTTGGACTCTGAAGGCACCTCTACCTATTTCCGAGTAATAACGCAGTATTAAGCGCTGTTTCTGGTCAGACTGATCAGAATTAACAATGCATCTGTGACCAAAGTCTGGTGAGACTCCAATCTTACCTGGGGTTGATTATAGATGATTATGGTTGGCAGTGACGCTTACCATCAGGTGCTATTTAACATATTTTTATACACCGCTATCTAAACTTTAGGGATGACCAGCGTCGTAGCTAGCCTAGCGTCATGAGCTCCCAACGCAATCCTTATATAATAACTGTTTTATATTCTCGCCGACTCATTATAATACAAAGTATATTACTACAGATGATATATTTTATTGATAAGGTCGTCAAAACACCTAAAAATTGCGCCCTAGGCAGTCGCCGCTCAGGCCAGCCCCGACACCGAGGACAACAAGAAAAAAATTAAAGCATTTTTTTTCAATTGAACACTGTACTCCTCATAATTCTCTTATTGTCGTTATCGATTTTTTCATGATTAAGCTTACTTTTCGTGTATCATTCAGTGAAAATTTGTTTTAATTTATTTATTTACTTACATTTAGTACAAGTTTTTGTCAATTTCAGGGTTCCGTATAAATGAAAAACTAGAAGGCTGTTTAAACACAATATATTATTAAAAAAGAAAACAATACAATATAAGAACAATATTGTAGAATCATCTTTACAGAACAAGTATGGGAGGCGTTGCGGCAGCGATCTCTCAAGGACACACACTTATTTACTCATTCATAATCATCTGCTGTTAGAAATGTATAATACATGTTCTTCGCTGCATATCCAATGTTGTCGAACTTGAGGGAGGAAAAATTGTAACTCTATGTTATGTCTACCATGAGGGTAGCAAGAGCTTTGTTTGATCGTATTCGCGGACAGATAAATGACGATAACAGTTCTGGATCTAGATGTTCAAATACTTATATTTGTGTGTACATGTCACATCACACAGGACCATGAAACTCTGAATATGAAAATGCGTTAATTTGTTATTTTAAACATCATTTTACATACGAGACAAACAATGTACGTATGTTTAGATAGTAAGTGATTTTTCTAAAAAGCGCTATTTTGTTAAATGGCTTGAATATAATTCGTCAGGAAAGTAATAATGTTTAAAATATCAAGCCACTTAGTACATCATATATAAAATAAAACGAACTTCAAATGGGCAAAAAACCTACAACCATACCCAAAACGTGTCGTTCTGAAGTATAAAATCAACGCAGTTATTTATAAACTAATTTAATACTTCCTCTAGCTTTAGGATAATAACAATCAGAATAATTATATACACATTTTAAACATATTTAATAAGAAAATATTTGCACACAAACAATAAGGACAATATCAAAATTACTACAAAACGTCGACAGGTTAAAAACTTATGTTTTATACTGTAAATAAGTCTGTGTGCTTGCGACCCGCCGCGGGCCGCGTCGACCAATATTCCCACTGCTTTTAGACCACGGAACAAACCTTCCTATACACTCTCAGATTACATGGTCCAACGCTACTCAATGGCGGGTAAAAAATAAAAAATATAAACAATCTAAAAGCAGTGACAACCTCTATTTCTTAATCTTAGCCTTTCTACACGCAAATGTTTTTTTTTCATCTCACGTTATAATATATTTCTATGTTAGATTAATGGCGATGACACTGTTTGGAGTCTTTTATAATTGTCCGATCACGGCGAATTTAACACATTCGTTCAAATAAAAATCATTGATGCAAAAAGTAGCACAACTGCAGTACAAAATCCTTATTTCAAACAATATTTAATTTTAATTGAAATGTACAGTTATACGTATGCTATGTCGCATTCAATATAGGTCGTTTCGAGCCAACGACGCGACCACGACACGACGAATACATACGTAACTCATTCGTAGGCCGCATCGTTGGATCGAAAGGCAGAATCGTTGTTCAAACAGTGCCCCGCGCCGCCGATACGATATTATGTATTAATTTTATATTTCTATACCGATATATCTATATACGCTGAAAATATACACAACGCATAGTCCATAAGTCCACATCACTAGAGCTACATTCGAAGATTTATAATAAAAAAATCATTTTGTCACAACGTCCGTTTTCGTTGAGGTCATACCGAAGCACACTATAAATATACATATTGCAAAGTCCACTTCGTTAACCGCTCGAGTCTCGACACAAGCGCCCGCCGCGAAAGCCTTAATATACAATTTAATAGTATACGGTATATTATACATTACACATTACACAGCTTGCAATTTATTGAGAATTGAACCAACTAAACAACACCCTCTTCAGACGTACACATATTCAATGCAATAAGTTAGTTATAGCTTCACTCTTCAAAATAGACATGTTTTAATATATTCCAGTGTTTGTAATCGGTTATTTTAAATAAAAATAAAGTAAACACTTTAATTTTGTTTAAGAATAGCAAATTCAACTAATACAGGAAATTAATTTTAAATAGATTAAAAGAATTACTGTAAACGGAGCCCTATTTTCAGTCTGACAGAATTTTTATCACCCCAATCGATAGACACCTTCACCCCTAAACACGAAACATTTCTCCTCGAATTTTTAAGGCATTGAATGTGCGTAACATTTATATCAGAAATTGATCCTATTTACATATTCATACGAACTATTTCATTAAACCTATTGTATCCCATTTACATGCTAGTTCGCCAGACCAGATACGTTTTGTTTGATTACAAAAACCTTAAATTCTGCCGCACTATACTTTACTACCGACTTTAAGCGCTTTTCATAGACATATCGTAGTTTATAAAACTTGGTTATAGTATAAAACAGTAATTTGGAGCATACATTTGCTTCCATACCATAACAAGAGTATAGTATAAGCAAAGCAAAGCTATATACAGCTGTTTCTATTTAAAAAATGCTACAATGTTAATATTATTGTATACAGTTAGACGTCTGATGTAATAACCATGCCTCAAAAGGTTCTGAGTTTGAATCCCAATAAAATAAACATTAAAAAGATCAATTTAGGTCTAATTTTACAGGATTTTTAGTAGCCATAACACAGAATATGTAGAAACACAATTAAAAAAACTTTATTTTCATACATACGTTAATAGAAATTTGTTTACTTGGTGATTATTATTGTATGCCAGCTTAGCTTAAGCTATTCAACTTAAAGTGGGCTTAGCCGGTTCAACTGTAAGTACATAAGACATTTCAATGCTATTCGCTCCGATGGCACGATACTTTATAAGCACACAATAACAGTTTTATACAAACATACGATGTTATCTATGTAGCTGGTTGTAGAAATGTTATTTATAAACATGAAGTATTGAGATGTCTTAAGTATGACATATAAAGATATAGTACTACTCGTAGAGCTGGGAAACGCAAGTATGAGATGTATAATCATATTAGGGCTTGAAATTAAACGATAAATTTTCACTGAACAGCACTGAACATCACGAAAACACCGAATCACTTATAGGACGTCGCGTTTACGTATGAAGATAGACACTGAGACACAATGAAAACACAACAGTTGTATTAGTCTCTGATTATTTGAATATGTCTAGGCACCGGTCGTGGTATAATTCTTTATGAACACAGAACGGCCGTTGGCTACGCACGAATCTAATTTAAAGCGATATTCTTAGCATAGTCAGTGCAACGTCCGTAAACTTAGCGCACTCGTCTCGTGGCACGACGTGTTGGCGTGGTGTAATACCAATATGGCGGTCGCGGTGATGATTCATGCTGCAATAACACTCGTGGTGGTCGCTAAAGATGTTTAGGCGTTGGGGTCGCTAACATAATAAGTGTAATGGTCGACGATTGTAGTATTGGCGATGAATACCATAACGCTGGTTTTGCGGTTACGATGTTGGCAACAATAACAGTGTCCACGTAGTACCAACCACCATGTCTGGGTCTCAACACCAGTCTCTCGGTGATGATTGCAATGAGCTGATGGCAGCGTACGATGCACCAAAACTAGTGTCCGCGACAGCTGTGCACGACGTTAACGACACCAATGTCTGAACGGCGAAGATGGTGCTCGTCGTAACAACACCAGCTTAGTGGTCCCAGCGACTGTTGTACGTTCCGACAACACGAGTGTACGAGCAGCGGCGACGGTAATGGCGGTTCACACTGTAACAACACCAACGGCGTTACGGGTCAGGCGGCGGCGGCGACGGCGGTGGCGGTTGACGCCGTAACACTATGGCGGTCGAAGCCCCGCCTACGCGTCGCGGTGGCGGCGCTCACATCGACGTCC
>DWLI01002670.1:0-12840 GCA_018249915.1 Cecropterus dorantes dorantes
CTAATATTCAAAAATAAATTATTATCATCAATATTCGGTGATTATGATAATATGTATGCCATTTAATTAACCTGCGATGCAAGTCTTTGTCGGCAATCAGCATTCGTGATGGGGTGACGAATAATGAATGGAGCGATATTGTGCGGCGGTCGACCGTCATCATCGGTGGGGTAACCGTTCATTGTTACTGTTACCGGAAGGCTTGCGACATACATATTGTTTTAGCTAGAATTTTGCCTTTATGCACGTATGTGTGCACTATGCATATTAATTTAGTGTAATGTGTGTGGCATGATGCATTGTAAAGTAAATGTTCCCTATAATGGTATTTATGTAATCAAGTTTTTCAATTTTTAAGTCATTTAAGATATTCGCTTATATATTGCTATTAAATTAAATTAAATATAATAACGCTAAGTAAATGATAAACATGATAGATACGGAAAGCTTATTAAAGTATTTGTGGCATGTTAAATTTTATTGCACATTCCAATGCCATGATACAAACATCTTTCATCCTATATTTACGACATGATATTAATATATTGTACAATATCATAGACTTAGGATGAGATTTATTGAAACGTATGATGTTTAGAACATAAATCGTACACATAACTGTCTTATACGCATTCTCCAGCTTACGTCACTCATGAGTCACGGCAGGAAAAGATCAAATGCATTGAAAGACAAAGCTATCGGGGCATGAAAATGGTTATTACATAATAGGTGCGTGCGCGCCCCGGGCTTGAGGTACCGTTGCTCGAACAGGTTCCACGCATTAACCCGCCCGCACCCCGCCACGCGCATACGATGTTTACCAAGCGTTTACTTTCTACCCATCAAGGACCTTCCTAGCAATCCCGCGCTAAGTGCACTCTTCAAACATTCTTCCACTCACTCAACACTTCGGATTAAAGTAAAATTGTTGATGTGAACGATGACAACGGCAGCTAAGGAGTGCATACTGCGTTTGCTATCTGATTTTTGTTTTATTTTTCCTTAGTAACTTACAATTTTAAATATATGCGTAATCATGGTTGTTGTTGGCAAGGTTAATTGTAGCAAAGACGTAGATTATGATATTGCTCAGATTTACACTGAACGGTCTCATAAGGAAAGGCTTAATCCTTAGATAACATCGTTTAAGTAAAATAAGTATTATATGAAAATAATAACTATTTAAAAAAATAGTAATTCAAGTTCATCTCTTTATGTACTAAATTATTTATTAAATCCAAAAATCATTGCGTCACAGAATTTGATTCGAATCTTAACTGTTTAAAATCGAGCGCGACAAAGTGAAATGAAAATGAGCTCTATGTTCAGCGGTGTAAACATAAAAATTGCATAAGCGAAAGCGCTCGGAGCCGGCCGAGTCGCAAGCAGCGCGGTTCAACGACCGACTTTTCACGGGTTTGTCAGCCTGATGTTATATCATCGGTAGTCAGTGTCATTGCCGAAACCGCGCCTAGGGTTGTCACATCTATAAAATATAGTGTCGGCATACATTATACTTAATTATAATATATCTTAGTAAAATAATGTATTAAGAATACCGCTGATTCAATTCTCGTGTATACGTATTAATGCCTTAAATTCTCGAATCAATTCATTTTAAATTGATTCAAGACTTTGAAGTATTGTTTAAATTTAGTGAATAAGTTAAATTTCAATGTCAATAATTAGTTTTAAGAAATAATTGTGCTATCATAGAAACATTATTTTGGGAAAAAAATGTTGTGTTTTAGAAAAAATAAATAGAGCATTTTTGTGAATATATTGCGAAGATTCCTGTATTAATTGTGAAAATTATAGAGCTATAAAAGCCAAGACCAAAGTTACGAGTAATATCAAATACACATAAAAAAATTGAAAAAGTATTCGAAATGAATTTTGCAAAAGTACTCAGATTTTAATTAAGATTGAGATTTTAAATAATTTTCAGTCAATATAAACATTGTTTCTTAAACAAAAGCAGGTGGCAGCCCTAACGACGCCCCACTTGCATGCCGTTTCGCATCTTATGCGCTCCCACTTCGGATCACTTTTGCTTGCATTTTGTAACTTTTTTGGCCAATCTACTACATTCGCATTTTAATTTTCATTTGCTATTTTTACTTCACATGTCTGCCAAGTGTAATCTGTGTGCGTGCGGTTACTTTCGTTGCATTTTTTATGTTTATGTTTTGCTGTGTACAACAAAATTTAATCGTTAACATAAAAAGGAAGAGAGCTCTTAGGTCCTTAAAATTTCGAAACGTTGCTTTATCTTGGAGAAAATATTGTAAGTTATTTAATAAAAGTAAATAATTTATTGTTATTTATATTATCGTGTGGCTTAACACAAGGCTGTATGTTATCAAAAAGTGCGGGGTGGGTTACGTAAGCTTCGTGTGGGTAGATCACGTGTGCGAAATGTTCGCCTTGAATTTGAACTCAAAAAGTTCAAGGTTGCGTTTTTACACAACTCGACGGCTTAATAACAATAGTTGGGACTGTGTGCTTGTGCGCGTGTGCATGTGAGCGTGATGCTAGGATTCGTCTATTTCAATGTTGATGTATGTTATTATATACGTACTGGTATTGGGTTCTATTTACTTAATTAGTATAGGCAACCAAAATGAACAATGCTTGCAGATCTAAGGATTTATATTCAATTGTGTTTTGTCGCTACTTTTTGTATTTTATCCTTATATAGGTATTGTTAATATCTAGTTCGACTTCATTATGTTACATGCAAATAAATTAGCTACAAATTACTTACATTAAACGACAAGGAAAATGTACTAAGCAGAGATATACTATAATTTATAACATAAGTGGACCATGTCTACTTCAAACCTTATATCAAATAATAAATATAGATATTTATTCAGGGTTAAATTTAAAGATATGAGTAAGACGAAACCTTAAAATTTACATCAATCAAAATTTCTAATTGAAATTTGTGTATCCAATTGAACCTAAAATAACCTGAAAATATATTTGACAACAAGCCATGTGCCTATCATTATTAGAAAAAATATTTCTTCAAAACAATAAACTTACGTCGTACATAAAACCATTTGTATGAAATCCCTTACATTTAATAAATCATTAATAAAAAGGTCTTAACAGTAGTTACATAAATAAGGAAATAAAGAAAATAACATTACTACATATTAGTAAAGTATTGGTAGTTTTCTATAAAGATAATTATGAACATGTAATAAGAAAGAAAAACAAATTAAAGTATGAAAGAAGAGTCGCGCGTTGATGTCTTTTGACGGCAAAAAACAGACTCCTTGAGACGTTGAATTTACCATTATTTATATCATTCTGAAGTAATTTTACTACTTACCAAAGTTACTATAAAATCCAGAGAAGTGACACGAAGAAAAATCCACATTGAAGAAAATCCGAAGTGTTTTGTTGTATTTCACTAAACTTAATAACTAATCGACACAACACTAACCGTCACTTAAAAATAGGGAAAATATTAAAAAATAAGTCTTAGATTGAGATCTATGTTACATTCAGTCTAGTTAAATGCGAAACACGAGTTAGAGGGTCATGGTGGAGCGGACGCGGCGTAGCGCACCGACAGCTCCGGATAACTGATAATGTGTAGCTCGGTTCATGGTCGGAGACGTCCTTACTGCGCGGCTGCCTACAGCCCGTGCCGCCGCCTGCGCTTCTTCCGCACTCGCTCTACGCCCGGGTGAATGAACTGCTGCGTGCGAGCGAGACGCAACATCTATCCCGCACCGACCAATGCCACGGTCGAGGCTCACTACTACTCCTATCTCGGCAAGGTAATCTAGTACAACTGTCAAATTATATTTATTCAATTTACTATTTTCCATTTCTCCGTTCGAGTGACAAAAGCCAAAGTTATGTCATGCTATATCATACGGACTCGTCAAATATAACAGTCGATTGATCATAACCAGAACTAGACTTAGTACTTAACAACCGTTCCATAAATAACATCGTTGATTCAACTTTCATATTTCCATTTCACGTCTTCCTCATTTTAGAATTTCAAAACGGCGTTGGCGCTCAAAAATTTGTATATCATAGCGCCGTGTTTAAGGCTATTCAACCTATAAGAGCAAATTTGAAACTCAAACTGAGATATCTAGATACATAGTAAGTAGGGTACGACGTCATACCGTTCAGGTCATTTGTGTTTGTTTAGATGACTCTACAATCGATTTCAAGAAAAGAGCAACCACTTACTAAAATGTTTTGCTAGTATATCAATTCGTGTTTAGTATCAATTCAGATTTTTTTCCTAATGCTGAATCTATAAATTAGAATTGATAAATACTAATGCGGTAAGATTTGAGTGAGTACTGGATAGCATCCAGTAGATAGGCAGCAGCTTCTTCCTGTGTAACAGCAACTCCCGTTACAGTCAGTTATACGCGTGTAAGTCAAAGGAACTATTAATAATCTACTCATTAGGGAACTATTAATAATAAACTCATTAGAGGAGGCCTATATACAGTAATGGACCTCAATGTTCTGATAGATAGTAGAGATAGATAAAGATTTGTATATTTAAATAACATGTTGATGAGTGATTTTTAATCTACATAAGTTGAAGGATTTCTCTTCATACGAGATAAATAATCGGGAAAATACCTGTAAGTAAATAAAATGTATATCTATATATGTCTAATCTATATATTTAAGATACCTTTCTTGAGTTTCCTTGATCTTACCTTATGCGTTATCGGATTTAATGAATTGGTTAATATTTCTCTTAGAATGTTTGGTGATCACTTAATTTTGGTGAAATTCGGGATTACAATAAACATTTAAGGAATGTCTAAAAACCTCTGTATATCACTTAATGATGTTTCATTTACATGCTCTAAGAGGAGTGAAGTCTATAAATGAATTCAATTTAAAACTAATGTGTAAACTGTCATGGTTAATTAAATGGTATGCTCCATTTCTTCCTTTAACACAGTTTATAACAAGAATAGATTTTCCTTATATTGTTTTCATTTGTTGTTCGATGACAATAATAATATAATTATTAAATGTAAAAGGCCATACCTGGACCGACCAATAGGGTGATGCCCTATGGGTCGTCCTAGATCTCGCTGGATTGATAGGGTTATGGCGCGTCTTCAGGAGCTTCGTGTCGCTAACTGGCAAGAAGTATCCAGGGATCGCGTTAGATCGAAAACTCATATCGGAAGCCAAGACCCTTCTTGGGGCGTTGAGTCAATGGAGTAGTAAAGGTGGTAGAACCGTTTGCGGATCTTAAGGCACCATGTATTTCTGTCTTATAATAGGAGCATCAGAGATGTAGTGTTTTGATTCTGGTAAGACACTTAACAGGACCTTCTGATCCAAAGAAAAGGCAAACTTAGTCCTCAGGCATTCATAGCAACACGCCGCATATGTTACTGAGCTCTATTCTATACTTTAATTCTTTTAATTGTGGACTATTATTAGTCTTTCCATAAATATAATTATGAAGGAAAACATTTAATTGCTCTAGAAAAGTGCTTGAAGTGGTCTCCATTGGCTGCAATACAGGTCTTAAAACGTTGACGCCAGTTATCAATAGCAGCACACACTCTTTCTATGAGGTTATTCTTCACTCCCAATCGTTTGGGTTGTTTTAGGGACTCCAAATTATAATGGCGTTTACAGCAAGCTTTAGTCTCTAAAACTGGTCATTAATCATTGTCCAGTGGATTAAGATCAGAACTGGATAACGGCCAGTCTTCAGTTCTGATGAAGCCGTTTGTGAAATTCTGCTTCGTTCGTTTCTAACCAAGATTGAGTGAATCGAGCTTTATGACCCGGCGACGAATCTTGCTCAAAGGACCTTTATCAGTTATTGAACATGATACTGTCAAGTACCTTCTCAAGAATGAATCTCTTGATACTCTTGTGTCGATGTGAGATAACATCATATGCTCTCGGACATGATTTCTTTAAATTTTCTCACGAAAAAGGCGATGAAAGCAGTGATTTCATCGCCTTTTTCATTCGGACACCACGTGGACGGCCAGATGCATTCTTAATCAATCAATCAATATAAATAGCCCGGTACACAAACATTTGACTATGTTTGTATACCGGGCTACATTATCACCAAGCGTATGGAAGATTATGACAATTGTATTTGGCTTCATACCTTCTTTATTTAATGCCAATCTAGCGATTCGCTTCTATTTATCACCCCACTCCATTTTAATAACACAATATTTTTAATATAGTGTCACGAAAATAAGAAAAAACAATGAACAATCATATAAAAGTGACAGATCAAAATACAAGATTAATATTTCATTTATTTTTAATTGTAACAGTATTTATGGCCAGACTAAGTATACCATCAGGTGGCCTACATGCCTGTTTGCTGTCTTGATTTTATATAAGAAATGCGAGGATATACCAGCGTAGTTTTACGAGGTAGAGATAAATTTAGTGAAGGTTCTGTAGTATTCTATTTTATAGTTTAACTTAATTTAAATGACCTCCAGTAGGTATTATTTTTTAACTAGGAATTATTATAAATATCCATGGGAGGCTTAGGGCACGTATGCGGATGGCTATATAGTCTACATAGCTATATATCGTATGCTATATAGCTATATTTTCTTTTGTGTACATTGAATATAGGGTATATAGCTATATAGCATATGCTTATATTTACCACTACTATAATATTAAACAAAAACATAAAGTAAGTGTCGATAAAAGTTATATTCAGATGTTGTCATCTTATACGTAATGGCGGTTGGCATTCATAACGCGTAAATTGTGGAATGTCACGTCACTTTGTACGACTGGATTTATGAATAAGTTATCTATTTATGACTCTGAGGTAAAATTAAGTCAATTTTGTTTTCTGTTTGAAATTCTGTAGAGGTAAAAGAACCTTTAGAGTGCAAAGAAATTGTACTTTTACGTTTAACAAACAAAAAATATTGACGTTATTATTTATTAGATTGATAAATTAAAGTTTTTCATTTATTTAATTTCGTTTTATTTTGTGTGACCTAAACTTGTTACATGCAACGCATTGTTGTTGATAACACTTTTTGTTTACATATGGTACGTATGTATTTATTCTATACTAGCACTCCTGCCTCGTGGTTTCAACCGCTGCTAAATAAGTAAAAAAAAATCAAACAAACATATCGTGATGTTAAATAGCTTACATAGCCTTCCTCGATAAATTAACTTCTGAATAGAAAAAAAAAAATTCGTACCTGTAGTTCCTGAGATTAGTCCGTTCAACCAAACAAACTCTACTACTTTATAATATTAGTATAGATAGTTTCTTAATTAAAAGGTTAAAAGTCTTTATTAACAGGCTAACTTGGACTTAATTTTACTAGAAGTTCTAAATTATCTGAAACATACATTATGCACAATTTCCATATATATATAAATATTTGATTTGTTGTTATTTAGTATTTTCATAATGCCCTTATATTTTATTTCATATGATATGACAAGAATTAAGAAAACAATTTTATAGCATTTTCCTTTTTACTGAATAATACAATAGCACATGTCTATTCGAAGAGTACCTACACAAATGGCACGTGGTTGTTTGTCGGGATCATTATCATAATCGAGTCGATGTCGCAATACAGCCCCGAGATTTTTGTGAAATGCTTTAGATAAGAAAAAGTACAGTTAGAAATGCAACTACGAAATGTGCTACATGAGAACAATAACAAAAAATTACATAAGGTTCACGTTGCAACCTTTAATCGCAGTCCTCATCACGATTTGGCTTACCTGACAAAACCCTATTTTGATTTTTTGCTTTAAAAGGGTGGCCATATTATAATCATGGGTCTATATAAAAAGTCATAACGGTTCTTCATCTACCCAAACACACATTGCGATGGCAAAAACACAATGACATAGACTGTTACGTTTCCTGTGACAGAACTTATGCGATTTTTATGGAGAGTTGCAACGACGCAATGTTGTTTTGTCGCTTTTTATTGTTTTTGAGAACCCACTAACGAACGAACGAACCCACATTTTTTTCTAGAGCAATTAAAGGGTTTCCAGAAACTAAACATTTTGTAAAAAGTGTCAGTCACTTTTTGCAGTAATTTAAATATATCTGAAAGAGTTACGTAATGATGGCGGTATTTAGTCAAACAATAATTATATTGGTAATTTATATTTTTAAATTTTTCGTTTATTTGTCCTTAAAAAAGTCAAAAATATATATATACACAGTTTATATATATATAAGCTCAGGAAATTATTTTGGTGTTTTATTCTCCTTATAATAAATACTTGCCATACTTATAAATAAATATATTCAAAACAATAGTATTATTTTTGTAACTTGGCGCTGTCACACAGTAGTCTTAAATGCTAAACACTGTATCAAAAAACCTTTTGTTAAGTAAGAACGGTACAATAATACATACATCCCATGAAGCTATTTGTGCATTAAGTGAAAGATAACAAAGAGTTTTATTATGTAGTAGCTAAGTCTGCATAAGAAAGGGGTGCGGTATTGGCTCTCTCCTTTTTAGAAATGACCAGAACTTTCTTTCAAATACTGGGTAATAAATATGTTCTGGTCTTATAGAATTGATTTATGGCCTTTTGGTGGTGGTTAATATTACATTAAAATAGCTTAATCGTCCCTTATACGACATGTACGATCTTTTTATTTTATTTTATTTTAAGTAAGTTTATATTACGATTGTTTTATATGATACCCAAGCTTTAGTAATTAATTAAGAGCTGTCTTAAAAAGCTATGTCGTCTGTACAAAGTCACATCATCACGACAAACACATCTGACAAAGACATCTGTCTTTGTACTAACTCAACTTATATGTATTTTTTGTAGTTCCATCCAAAACCTTTTATTATTAAAATATAAAATAATTAGAATTGGTAAGTAGAATGTAGAATCACCTCACGTCAAAATATTCAAAACTTAAGTTTATATTCAAGTTCTTCCATTTCAAACTTTTTGTTGAAACTTTGTATATTAAAAAAATGAAACCAATTCCTGATATAAATTATTAATATCATTATTTCAATATATACATATTCGTTATTCAATTTATACAAATCCAAAGTTACTTGAATTAAATTTTCTGTGTAGTTTTACCTATTCACATGAAGCATATACCTGAAGAAGTGTAATAAACTGGAGCCCGATGTTTTTTGGTATCTTTTTTTGTTGCGCGAAGGAAGAACTTCAAAAAAGTGTATATGTATAATTATGTATTAGCTAAAAAAAGAAGTGAACGTCCAAACTAGCCGGTGGAGTGGCCCCTCCGGGCGGCAGGACGCGAGGACGCGATCAGCGATTTGGGAGCAACGTCCTCGACCTTGGAGCTAGATGAACTTACGTAACCGCCGGGCTACCTCGGAGCCTCCACCAAATTCTTCCTAAAGTTTTTGCAACACCCGCCATGATCGAGTTGCTTGGGCAGCCATAAAAACGTAGGCTAGCTTGAGGAATAACACATAATCATTTTCTACATTACAGAAATTATGATCGCTATTTCATTGTTAAATGGTAAAAATTACACAGAATATTATTCGATATAAGCTTTATGCTGTGTAACGCATAGCTTAAGGTGTTTTAAAATGAAAAAAAAATGTGACATATTAAAATTTCGTTTGTATACTTTCGAGTATTCATATTCTGTGGTTTTATCTTAGTTCGGTTCTCAACCAAAACTAAATTTACTAACTTGCACCATGCTTCAATACGTGGATTTCATTTAACAATAAACAGCAACAACATAAACTATTTTACAAATTTATAAACATATTACATATTTACGTTAATTGAGTAATTCTTTTTTTTATCAAAAAGTCATATCAAATTAATTTATAAATATGTTATGAAATTAATTGTTTTATTAATAATCCAAACAGAAAATGTAATGGAATTTATACGTTGGTGGATATCAATTAAATATCGTGACCAAGACATTTAGGATTGTTTGTTTAAAATAAATATAGTAACATACATATATATTAAATGATTATATTCATTCAGAAATTTACATTCATATCCAGAAATTTATTTCACATTTAAGCGTCTTTAATGTACGATATTTTAAATTCCTTAAGTCATAAATTATTCAACCACGTGGTTTTAGGCGGCAAATCGTTATGTTTACGTTTTCTATCGTTCTGTCTGTAAGAAATAGTTATTTAAACCTTAATATCAACCATTACCTGTTTTGTATCTCCTTTTTTATTTATTATTATAATATTTATTGTGGATATGTGAGTAATAAGCCATTTACTTAAAACAAATCTAGTAGCGATGGGTTTCGGGGAGATGATGTCATAACTAAAAACAAGACCACAAAAAGCGCTATTGTGTAAAGAGTCGTGAGACTAGCTTGTTGCGTTGACGAGCGTTGAACTCTTTTGAGTGGCGGACGGCGAGAACACCCGCTATTAGCCAAATTATACGAACTAACAACGCTAGGTTGCTACGAAACTTGCTTCATAAATTTACATTTCTTTATACCGTCCTTAATACCTTTAATGAACCAGTCTTAGAGTCCACTCTATTTCATGCTATAAAAATAATTAAATTAAATATATTTTGTTAGATACTACATTATATGTACCAGATTAAAAAGATGTGGACCTAACAAACAATGTTAGTTGTTCGTTTCTGTGTAGTCCACTTGGTAGTAAATGACTACCGATGCCCCTGGTCACCTGTTATAAATCTATAAGATAAGGTCAGGTCTACTTTAGGTTGGTCACAGACGCATGGCTACCTCTGAGGACCTGAGGAGGATGTTGCAACGTCTTTGATAAGTATTAATTACTACATCCTTTAGACGTTTAAGTTTCTGTTATTATGCAGAAACAAGTAGTAGTGTAGCGGCGGTGTCTCCGGAATCGATTGGAACATGTTCCTTCTTAAAATGAAATGGGTTTAAGCTATACTTCACGCTAAAAATAGGTAGATGCACATACAATTTTGTCTATACTATATGAAATTAAGTATACTTACTTCTTTACTTTATCATTTACTAACTAATTTGCTATCGGTCGAGTCGATAATAACCATGTAACGCGCATGAAGAAGGTTTTTGACATTTGCAATATCAAACGGTTGCTAATTTAGGCGGGAATTAATGTTTCAATGATGTCTTATTTGTAATACGTAATTGTTTCTTAATATTCCTTTCAGATTAAAAAGTTTCCAGGCTGTAAACTACCACGATGGCGTCAGGCGAGAATAATGCAATTTAACTTGCTTTTGAGAATTTATGGGAAACTGTTTTTGTTTATTCTGAATCTTGTAAGTCATTTGAATTCTCATAAAACTCGAAATATCATGTCTGAAATTCGAATTTTGAACCCAGCGGGAGTAGATACAACATGTATTTTGAATCATTCTTAAACTTAATTCAGAACACTTAATTATTAATATACATGAGTAATTATGGATATTTCTAGCTGAGTAATTTAATTATTCTTAAATGTATTATTCTGAATAACTAAATTATTATTAGAACTTTTTTTAATGGCTAAAACATTCGATCATTAAGACAGTGGCTTAGATTTAGTCTTGGCAAGTAGTCGCATAGTCGGCGTTTAATTATCTATACTAATATTATAAAGCAGTAGAGTTTGTTAGGTTGAATGGGCTAATCTCAGGAACTACTGGTTCGAATTTAAAAAATATTTTTATATTGAATAATCCATTTATTGAGGATATGATGTTAAATAGCCTATGGTCTGGCTATTTAACATCACGCTAAGTTTGTTCGCTTTTTTATTTAGTAGCGGGTGAAACCGCGTAGCACACCTAGTATTATATAAGCGGTAAAATCGATCTTGTTTCCATAGCAACAGTACAAGGTATATGTACAAGACCGAGAAATGTATATGTACAAGACCGAGAAATTCGTGATTTACTTTACACTTAAGGTGGTAGAACCCACGCGACTCGACTCCAGAAGCAAACCAGCCACACTTTTTTCTGACTTATAATAGCAGTGAGTGATCAAAGTTGGCGCTAAAAGATTCATCTGAGTTCTTAAGAGGCTGCGGCCGAATTCATAGGGCTTCGATCATATTTTGGGTTGATTATATATAGGTGTCCTTGAACAGCAATGGCCATTTATTATTAGCCATCGGCAATATTTTATACTACAAAAAATTATGAGGAATTTTAACTTAGTTCTCAGACTGATTACACAGACGTGGTGGTAGCTACTACTTTTTCTATTCCAAATTGACTACAAATATGTTGAGTCGACTTAACACCAGGTAGTTGATTGCTAATTCTATAATAATTATATTAAAAAGCTTATGTCACATAATCTCTTATGTCGCTTGTCAAGGTTCGACAAATATATATTGATGAAAATCTGGCCATTCACAATATAGATTGTCGATATTAGAGATATTTAACCATATTCAAATCACGATAGAGCCGTGTTGTTTGGATTATAAACTAGCATAGTTTCTACGTTGGCAAGGCGAGTCACCGCCGAATATGTAGAGACTGCAAAGTTCGATCACCCGAGATGAATAGAAAGAAACATGTTTGATTTGTACACTGCAATAGCATTTGGTCAATGCCATTCCATTGTAGGTAGCGTCTATTTATTGTCTGTAAAAAATAGATTCTTTATGCACATTTTAAACTAGATTTTTGAATTGCTTCCTTATTCATGCACTACATTTTATAAAGCTTTGTTCATGTTATTCTGCAATATTTCAATTATTATTATAGTAAGACAAAACATTCATAAATCAAAAACTATTGAACATTTATGTATATATATAAGACATTATATAAGACATTATCTTGTGCTTAATATTAATTGCATGCCATACT
>DWLI01002671.1:0-12840 GCA_018249915.1 Cecropterus dorantes dorantes
ATGAAGAATGAATTTTGTCTATAGTTGGTATCAGCTGAAGGAACACAAAGTGGAGCAGGGTTTCTGGTACTTAACCTCGGTACTCTGAATGTAATATTCCCTAATGTAATATCTCCAGAACCGTTATATATAAGGCAAAATTGGCAGTGGCACCTTTAAACTTGCCTACCACCTCTTATATTATTATTACTAGACACTACGACCAAATACATGTATCTTACCATTTTACTTAAGGATTTAAGAAATGAATCAATGATTAACTACGATTTCCAATAAGATGAAACAATATACATTTAAATTATAACAACCCAAATTTTATTTATTAATGCTTCACCGTTCTATATAAAATTTTGTCTAGGTGTCAGTATCTTCTACAGACTGTCTTTATTGCTTTCTGAGTCTTCTATACAATAGTATGAATACAAGCTGCAACCGCAATAACGTTTTCTAATAAGAAAAACCTCGCGATACCGTTTAAACTGACTAAGCAATATCACAATACTTTTCATTTCGTTGCGATATATATATTTGGTAACTGAAAAATAAGTATAAAATGTAATTTGTAAACGATACAAAGGTAAATGAAATAAATATTATATATATTTTTTACTATTGTTAAGTAAAAAAAAGTTCGCTTTTAATGATATTAAATTGTAATTGCATTTTGTGGCGCTATAGACTGCTAGTGCTATTGATTACCAGGTGGTACAACCAGCGTAGGCCATAGAGATACAGCCTTCTAACATGACGCAATTCTTGCGTTTCCGTAGGTGGTGGTTGCCAGCTTCCTTAAATATGAGACGACCATCTAAGTCTTCGGGAGTAGCAACACATTTGTGATCGACTTCAGACAGAACCCCTGTTCTATGTGAATTTGCTTACAAATGTCCATGGGCGGCAGTAACCACTTACCATTAGGTGGACTGCATACGCGTTTACTACTGCAATCAATCAAAATACACTACTATAAAGTTTATGTCATAATTATAGACAGTTTCTATATCAAAATATGATTACTTAGAATACTGACTAACAGTCAATGCATGGGTTAAACAAGTACCTACCTGAACCTAGAAGAAAATTTTCACGAGCGTTCCCTGATATAAACACTCAAATTAACACTAAGAAACGATTAATTCATCCCATAAAGAGTCCAAATAAGAAACTGACGCAATTACCTGTTAAATAATTAGGTACTTTTTGCTGCAATACACCCATCACACAGATTTCAGTTATAGGGAACGCTATCAGGAATCAAGACCCCTAATTATAATTGTTAATAGATATTTTATAATTAATACGCATATTTGAATAACATAACATGCTCTCAGATATACAAACCATAACTGCTTGTGATATTAATATTTAGTCTATTACAGAAAGCTACAAACTCAGTCTAATACTTAATTGCGTCCTATGTCTGCTACACAATGGCACGCGTAATCAGGCCGTGAGCGGCCAACAATATACCTGCAGTTGAGACCAGGGGTGCCACTGAAATGTAAAGCTCTAAGTTTTTTATAAAATATATATCTACTCTACAAAACTGCACACTAAGACACGCTCAGTGTATAAGTAAGTGCACGCTTAAAACATACTGAAATTTGCTTAGAACTGAGACCAGCGATGCCACTATCAGTTTAAGTACGATTTACATTTAATGTAGTTCTTTATCTGAATTTACAAAATGTATGAACTTGTAACATGTAATGTGTGAAACGATATTTATACAAAAATATTGTAATCTTATTGATATTTTTTCGTCCATCCATCAGGCCTTCAAAATCCACTGCAGGCAGGCCATGTTGATGTTACACAGGAGTTCACAGGACCACGCTACGGACTATCTCGTCGATTTTGTTTCTTAGTCTTACGTCATCCGGGAAGAGAAGGTGGTGACATCCAAGGTCACACGGCATCTATATACACATTTACATTCCTAATAAAATTTATTAATTTGATACCCTTTGAAATCTACACACATTATTTAACCAATGTTATTCAAAATATCAATCTTACTGAAAATTGTTAAGTGTGTTATATTCTGTTACTCTGTCGCGCAAAAACTACTGATTGGATTTGGATGAAATTTGGCACACAGATCTATAGACTGGATTACTACATAGAGTACTTCTAGTCGTGATACATGACCCAAGCGGGCGGAGCTACAAAGAAAGCTAGTAATTCTGTATATTAATAATAAAATCGTTTATTCCTAATGTTAAAAAATGTATATATTTATAGTTCAGAAGTAGCAGCCCTATGTACTCCCTAGCAGGTCGCGTAATCCAACTATTCAATTTTCAGCCCAAACGATTGTCCGCATCTTAAGTTTTTTCATATTACCCCCTCAATGATCCACTACAAGCCGTTATTACTTCAGAATATCGTTGTTATGGTAGTACTTCGCAATATTCATCTTTGCTCAAAATTGTACCTTACGGAAGGATGTAACATATGACTCTTTCCTCTTTTTCAAATGGCAAACCAGAGGCCCTCTCCTGGGATTCGAACTCAAACCAACTGCTATTACAAAGCTGTCACTGCTTGGTACACTTAAGTTATGTTAAATTTAACGATTAACGTTCTTAGAGTTAACTTCGTTATTAACTAGTGGGTTAACTTGATATATAATTATTAGTCTTATAAATCTACTTCTTCATGAACCATATTGCACCACACGGAAATTTCTATGTTATGCATATGTTCGATATTATTTTTGGTTCGATCTGACAAGCTGGATTCGAATTCGATCCCCGCCCAAACAAATATGTCAATCAATAATTTAGATATCTATTCCAGGTTTCCATGACATATACCATGGTAGTCACGACAAAAGTTAATTACTTGTATAGAACAATTAATGTAGAAACCATTATCAATATATGCCGAACTCATTGTTTTATTATATTTTACAAAATTAGAAGCCTCTTTGTAAATTGATCTAGCTATTGACAGAACAGTACAGCTTTATCAAAAATACCCCACTAACGAGACAATGCAATCACTACGAAACTCGCAAGCATACAAGAAATACATGTGTACGTGCACGTCCCTTTAATACTTAGTTATTAAACAAAACCTAGGCCCCCTAAACAACAACAAGAGTTCCGTTGACCCAAATTAAAATAACGAAAAACGGTAAGGTCGCGCTTCCGTTGCGCGTTTATGCTGCATTCTCCACTCGTCAGTTAAACATCGCCAACTTTCCTAATTGTAGCGAGATTTACGCCGAGGGAGTTGAATCTCGGCAGAGGAAAAACGCAATTATCCTTTCTGTTTTACGGAGGTGAGGAAGCATATTAAAAAACTTGAAAGCGTTGTCAGCCCTCGAGAGTGGAGCAGACACTGATGGCTATTAATTAGAAGGGTTGGATGAAGATATTTCATTATTTCTTCGTCGCCCGAGTTTTTCCTTTTCCTTTTTTGGGACAGACATATTAACTTTTTTTAGCCAGGCAGAAGAAAGTTTCGAATGAAAAAATCGTAACTCATCTCGTGCGAGAACAATTTCTTAACAACGTTTTTAAAATACGCTCAAATCTTCGCTTTCAGGCGATTTAAAATGTGAGTGGTAACACACATATTTGTTTAAATAAACATTGTAATGTTTTTCTTAAGATGTAAGAAAGATTTATAAAAATATGAGTATTAATTAGTACAATAACGTGTTTTCGTTCGTCGCAAAAGCACATGATGAGTAATTTATATGTGCACACTTAAAAAAAAACATTAAAACAAAGAAAAACTAATTTCATCTTAACATCGAAAAATGATAAGACATAAAAAACTATTAACTTGAAATATGTATGATAGCCACCGTAAGCGAAGTATAAACGAAAGGGACCCCATTAAGCAGTCGCCATAACGGAACGTAATAACACTGAAACACGCACTTATCGAGCAATCTCATATAATCAAACTGTGCAGTTTGTTAACAAGGTGCTAACTCTAGAATTTATGTAAACTGTTTTGCGCGTACCACTTATCTGAGATTAAAATCTGGCTGTGCTGAGGCACCAGTAGGCGCCGACAATCACTCCTCAGGGAGCCTGCTTTATTTTGCGGGATCTTATCTCCACTTTACATATCTGCATATTCATTATATGATCAATCAAGCTGTTATTTAGGATGTGTGTTTAAGACATATTAAACTATGAAAAAAATGAATATATTGTATATATTACAATAGAGTAACCAATCCATGTGAATATCTATTGTTGGAAGATATTTATATCTGTTCATACGTATAATGTATGGAGTATCTAGTATTGTCATCCCATACGATTTCGTTTAAAACTAATACTTAATATACTTAATAATTTGACACGATTCATGAACACAATTTTAATTACAATAATTGTATGTATGATATGAAAATTTTATATATCGACTTGGATTTTAACGCAATTCGGGCATTTGATCGGGAATGTATGAAAAAACTATTCCAGAGTGTATTCTATGGAGCTTGTTTTAACGGATATGAATAGTTCTACTTTTTACAAACGTTAAAATAGGAGAAACGCTCGTTTCCTACGCAGACACCGCGCCGATGTCGAGTCAATGATCCGATTGTCGGGCGATACCCTTCAATAATTCACCTGCCTGCCCACCCACTAGAGGGCACCACAAAAGATCTTTGTTTCACATTCCATTCACAAACTGCATCATTGATTGTTTTAAACAGACTCCACGTCGCCGACTTCGAAGCGTTTCAAACGTGGATTTTTCTGTGTATTGTTGCGAAAATCACGTTTGCGACGGACCTCTATCAATCAGGGCGCAGGACCCCCGGGGGTTGTTTCCGACCAGGTGTCCTTTTGGTATTTGCGCCGAAAAACTGCGCTTTAAGTTGGATTTTAGAAAAAATGTGCATTGTGTGTTTCTGGGTAGTGCAACGTTTGCGAACAGCCGGCAGCCAGGTAGGCGGAGTCTCAGAGCCAGCACAGATTTATTTCAAATATAAATTATGCCCAAATTTATTGGCGTTTAGGAATTCAGTCGTGGTTATTAAAACCCTGCAGCAGCATCCTGTTTTTGCTCTATATTCGCCATGTATTTTCCACAAATATAATAAAGTTTATTATAAAGTTTCTCATTTTTTGACATTTTAATACAATTTTTTTTATATTTTTGACAATTTACTTATACTTAGTACGTAGATATATATACGATCTTCTTACATATGTGGTTGACATCAGATGTCCATGGGTGGCAGTAGCCACTTACCACCAGGTGAATTATATGCTCGTTCGCTGATTCATTTTTATAAAAAAGTGAAATACCTAAATAAATAAATTAAAATAAATACCTAAATTTTTCTACCTTAAAAATCTCGTAAACACCTTTATTTTACTAAATTGTTCTAACGTGCTTATTAAATAGATGGGTTCATTTACTTTTATATAATATTTATTTCACAGAATAGATTTTGAGCACACTGAAAAAAACATAAGACGTAAATTACGACTTGTCGTAAAACATAAAATACGATGGGCATTCAAACGGACAATTGTAAACCAATTTAAAATTGATGTAGACCATTCAACGTCATTGATAATTTCTTCAGACCCCCAATATTTTCACCCTTATTACCTAGAAAATAGAAACTTGTAACCCAATTGCATATTTCGTAAATGGCATTCAGGTATCCAAATGTGCATTTTTTCATCGTTCATTGTAAGTGTTCTATGAATCAGTGAATGAGTTTAAATAAAACTGATTTAGAGGTAACTTTCTTATTTGTGCAACGGTTAAATAACTTGTTTTTCGCTTGTGAACGCTAGCTTACTGCGCACTGATAATGCAAACCCTTCTATGCTATTGTAATGTATAGGTTTTTATACCACTTTCACCTACATAATTTATTGTTGGTAAATGTTAGCTATATAATATTTAAGAAACATTTTTATATTTATAATGTAATTATTTTTTTCCTTAAAAAATATAAAAAAAATACTTTACAGGACTTCTCACAGTAAACATAAAGAAAAACTGTTTTAATGTAATATTATAAATATTTGTGAGGTTATTATAATTTCCTGTCGAAACTACTGTTTGGATTTAGATGAAATTTGGTGTACAGATAATTTAAGGTCTTAATTAACTATAACATACTTGTTACCGTGGTACATGATCCAAGCAAGTGGAGCCGCGGGAAATAACTGGTATTTATATATGCTATTTTTATAAAATTTGATATTAATATTAGTGTACGAGTATGTGTACTTACGTATTTTTTATGTATTAGATACATAGCTATACTAAGTATGTCAACCGTATTATTTGCCGTTATTTGACATATAGGTAAGTCAAACTGAACTCAATACGAGTATATTTTAATGTTTACTTAAGTTATACCCCCGGCTACTAATTATTCAGGTGTCACAAATTCAATATATGGTATTCTTGGTTTATTTTCTTGTCATAATTTCGGTGTCGAATAAACTGTAAAATAATTAAATAATATCCCTAACTTGAAACAGAATACTATGCATCTTAAACCGGATTCCAGCTGATTAGGTTAGGTTAGGTACCTGGGTAATCATGGGTGGTACCGTATGTATATTCAAACTTACTTCTACGAAATGCAGAGTTATAAATATCTACAGAAGTACCATAAAATCTTAACTACATGCCCGCCACTTCTATAGATATTACAAAAAAAGCATAATAGAAAAATATTATACCTAACCTAAATCAATGCTTCAGAGATTTGCAACAATGGGATCCTTGGACGTCTTTGTGTCCGCCATTATCTTTAGCCACGTGGGACAGGTGGTGTGCGCACGCGCACAGCTGCTGACACGAAATCGCTTGCGCAAGATTTTAATCGTTTTTTTAAACGACATTTCTTAGGTATTCCGCGCCTGTCTAACGGATCCCCTGCGCCACCTGGCCGGTTTTTTGTTCATAGTTCACAGTTAGTAATTTTCATCTGATAAATTTTATTAAGTCATCGGGTAAAGATCGATAGCTGGGTGATGTCATAAATTAATACTATGCTTTTCAAATTAAAGCAAAGGTTTTATTTTTTTTTAATGTGCGTTTTTTATGTATTGCGTTGGTTTTATACAACTCGAAGAATTTTCCTATAAAAGAAAGTACTACATCTTTATTACATTTACTTAACGAACATGCAGTAGGAAATATATGTAGTTACCTACACCTGACCGTAAGTAGTGAGTACGCTGATGGACATCTGTGATCAATCCTAAATATGTGTTGATACCTTTAGAAGACTAAGTTGAAATGCTTCAAATAATTATTTATGAACGAATACGTTCAATCAAACACCGTATATTTCGTATTAAAAATAAGCTCTAATCACTTCGATCAGAACCAAATAGACTCCCAAAAAAGCTACGCACTTCTAATACGGTGCGAACTTGGCTTTCCACGCACGTCATAATCTCGCCAACAGCCATTGAACACGGCGTATTCCACGGTTCATGCTTTTGAGGTGCTTCGATCAACTCAAGTATTACCCATAACACTTCTAACATTAAAACGAACTTAAAGGTGATAAAACCCTTGTTGGCACGATTTTTGCCTTTTGACGGCAATGTAAAACGGTGCTGTGCTCTGTTTTAATTTGTGTGGAAAGACAGAAACACATAAAGTGTTTTAACTTAGTCCGTAAATTCTCATCTCCTCCGCATCTAACGTCACGTAAGAGACCAATCCTACTTGAAGTAAGCGTGATTTAATTAAAAAAAATAACATTCTGAAAGTATAGCGATTTGTGGTTTAAGAGCTTATTAAACTGGCATCACCACGCCAATTTGCACATTATTACAACAATATATAAGATTAGATTATGATATGCTCTGATTTATAAGTGGATAGGCAATTTAGTCCTCATATGGTCGTAGAGGTGGTAAGTATACATAGACAAACAAGATCAAATAAGTATTGCTCAAGTAGTAGAATCCATTGTGGTTCGACTGGGGAGGCTCCACCGCTACACCCATTTCAGTCTAATAGCACTAATGGTAAGTGCTGTGTAGTTTTGGTTTGAAGGTTGTGGTCAGAGAGACAAACTTGTCCAAGGCTTTCCAACTCTGTCTTAGGATTAGCATTCCATCTGTAGGTAACTTCAGGTGAAACCCTTGTAATACCTGGGGTTGATTACAGCTATATGGGCGGCAGTACTACTCACTATCAGATGAACTGTCTGCTGGTTCGCTATTTTAATACAAAAAAGACATACCTACATTATCATTCTGAATTATTTTGATCAAACTCGGATTAGTATTTATCAAAACAGCTTCGTAGACGCAAACAAATTTTTATTTGAAGATGAAATAAAAACACAATTTTTATATTAAATGCATCTCTTTTTACACGTCTATAGATTATACGAGCAGAATAAATTTATTTTTTAATATACGTCCTCACCTCCGTGCTCCTTACAGGGTGCGTATAAGTGGTTCCGTGGAAATATTTCAAATCAGCGTCTCGGTACAGGCAATAACGATTGACGTGACACGTGCCACGTGTGCCGACTGCCTAATGTCCCGCTGAAAACCCGAGCTTTTCACCCTATTTATTAGGTCTGTGTTTTACAAAAGGCTAGCGACGTGTCGACTACAGCAATGTTGGATATAGGTACCATGTTACTTACGTCGCAATGCAGTATTTTCAAACGTTACTCTAGAGACCATTGGCTAATGGCCTAGTAGATATATGTAGGTATACCCATATGCATATGTATATTAAAAATGAAATATTTGTGTCTGTGCAATGGATATATTTGCAATAGTGGTTTAGATGATTAATAATAAATAGTGCAGGCCATTTTTATATCTTGTTTATATTTTATCTGACTATTTGTCTGTGAGTTGGAAACCTCATCAAACTAAAGTACTAAATTGAATTATAATATATTATTTTATAGTTCATATCGTAATGTAACGGACGAAACCACGGTTCGCAGTATGTGATAAAAATGGGTTTCTTGCGCTACTTGTTTATCGAAACCGTTCAAAGTTGTGGTAACAAGGTGACAGTAAAATAATTATATAGGAGCTATCTTTAAATAAATGTCTTTTACCGGAATTGAATTAATGCAAATCAAAACCGTTTAGAAACGATTACAGGGGTGGCAAAGACCACTTAATGTCAGATTGTCTGCAGGTTCAATTGCAACTTCTATTTTTCATTAGGTAAACTGCAGGATAAGGCTAGTACAATGAACCTTTATATCTCACGTCGAAGGGTTTAAATCCCAAGGTTATGATATTTAATATAATATAATATAATAATTAAATTATAATAATTCAATGTAATATAATAATTAGAAAGGAGAATGCTCACTGAAGCACGGAGTTGTGTTTCATTTTAAATATTTTTGTACCACATCACATGTTTTAACGGCGAACGATGACAATAAAAGAAACCTATATGGATGTGAAAAAAATGGTGAAATGGGCTATGACTTAAGCCTTCTACTTTTAAGAGCCTCACGCTCGGTGGGACAGGAATAAGTTAATGAACATGATAATGATAATAACCAAACGAACATATAACCTATCTGATAGTAAGTCACCGCTGCGACTCACTAGAACTAACTTATGTCGCCCATAACCGCATTGTTGCTAAATACAAAAATAAAACTTCTCAAAAATTGTATCTCTCATCTCTGATATCGAAATATAACCACACTACACTTGTGACTGCTGTCGTAAGTCGGAAACGTCAAAGACGTTTACTACCTTTAATACAAGCCTTCCTCTCGCCGCAAAACAAACATTACATCTTATTTTCTGTGTCTTAGAAATAAAACGAAAATAAACATTAGGAAGGCTTTACAAATTTTTGTTTTCCTCATAAAAGGTTTTGGAAATACGTTTCACTTTAACTGTATATTTAGTAAGAATGAAAAATTGAGATACCTATCGAACTTTCGTGACATAACCAAAGGTTAGCACATTATTTTACGCATAGTACTACATCGAAAAATATTAAACCATTAAGCTCTGTAAATAGGCCGTTAGAATCTCATTAGTGATTATTTGGGTAACACAAGTGAGTGTGGAATGCGCCGCACTATTCGAAGCGCGGTGGGATATTCGCGCGAATGCCGAAAAGCCGACCGGGCCCGTGACATATTGGAATGTGACTCCATTTATCCCACTTCCTATTGGAATCCGGAGTGACGCCAAATTGGAAATTGCGGTTCCTATTTTTGGCGCTATTGATAATGCCTTGTAACGCCGGCGTCGTGTTTCGGAAATAAATGTTTTGGTGTTTATTATTTTGAAAATTTTCCTTATTTCATATGAAATACATTTTAATATAAAATATAGTCACATTTCAGTAAAGTAAACCGATATTACACCTATACGTCAATCTTTGTTCTGAACTATTATTAGTGGTACCAACTACTATTACGCTTTTATTAGATAGGTACAGACACTGTCCTTATACATTTTTATAGGAAACTTTTAAAAATATTTTTTTTCAATTAATTTATTTTTATCATGTATAGTAACAACGTAATATAGCTTATAAATGCGGGCTACATTCCTATATGTAGTTAGGTAGGTGTGGAATGTGCAGTACTATTCGAGCGCGGTGGGATATTCGGAACGCGAATTCCGAAAAGCCGACCGGGCCCGTGACATATTGGAATGTGACTCTATTTATCCCACTTCCTATTGGAATCCGGAGTGATGCCAAATTGGAAATTGCGGTTCCTATTTTTGGCGTTATTGATAATGATATTTCTGACTTCAAAACTTCAAATACCTATAGGTACTAGATTCATCATCATAAATGTATCGTTTTTGTATAACATAAATTGAAGTAAATGAACATCATGTAAAACTGACACCATTATATGTAATGATGATACCATGATAACGTAACGTTGAGCTATCATTATCATCCACCAATTATCATTTGAAACAGAAATAAAACGAGCGAACAGAAAACCGTTTTCATAACTACTCGTAATGTTTCAAAAGGGCTTACGGCCGCTACAGTTACAATGGACTAAACGAATTTAGCACGGCTTGTCCGTCAAACGCGAGAATGCACGCATCGCACGTCAAAGCTCCCGGTCAACCCGCGCGTGCTATTAAATCACATTTTGACAAGCGTACCGTGAAAAATTAATCGAGTGTCGTCGAGTGAGCGGGTGAAAAAAACATGATGGCATTTCGCTTAGTCCCCGGGGCCACAAAGGTCAGCCGGGCAGCCGCTCGTGAAATGTCTCGCCCTCCGGACACCGCCAGCCTGGACTCAGGGGATTCCGGCTATAAACAAAGCTTCAACGGATTGCTCTTTCAAGAACTGACGCTGATAAATAAGTCGCACGGACACTTTTTAATCTAGGTCTTTTTAATACTTGTTTTAGCAATTAGGCAGCTTCACTCCAGCCATAGTCAATCTGACTGGGAACAGGTCTCAGAAGAAGAGGGGTTTAGGCCACTGTCTACTGCGAATCGAAATTGGTACTTAACACACCTCTGAGAACATATTTAATGAACTCACTGATGTTTAGAATTCCTGGCATTGACCGTTATAATAAATGACAATTATGTTGTTTACTACGTCACTTTGCCAAATTAGAGTTTCACGCTGCTTTTCTATATTCCTTTCGATATTTATTTCAGACTCCAAGATCTTTTATAATTTTACAGAAGCATCCTTCTACACAGTAGTAAAACTATTCCTACAAAGGCATTAAGCCCGTCCGAAAAGTTGCATCTGTCATTAGGATAAAACTGTGTTGACGAACAAATTAGATCTTAAAAAAGTGAGCATCATGGTCAATGCTGTCATTAAAAAATGGTGCAGCAGAAGAATCTCCTCCGTTAAAACATGTTACACTCTTATCGTCACGACTTTACCGTTTTCACGATAAGTATTAATATAATAAGAAGAAATTATGATGATATAGAATATTTTAGTTATCATACTAGTTAGTTATGATACACGGTTTCACCTGCGGTTAAAATGGTACCATACCATTAAATTGAAGTAATTTTTAATCGAGTGGATTTCTGTGGAGTGGAGTAATGAAAATAAGATTAAATTTTACATTCTCGAGTCTGTTGAATATATTATATAAAATTAAGTACCTTGATTTTGATGCGATTTCGAACACAGACAAACATATAATCGAGTGTTCTAAAAATTATAGAAAACGTTAATTTTATTATACCTATGAATTAAATAATTTTCCAAAAGAGATCTATAGATTTCTATCCCAATATTATCAATGGATTAAATAATTTTCCAAAAGATATCAAGAACGTATAGATTTCGATCCGAATATTATCAATAATTGGGTCATTAATTCACCGCTCACCTATCATAATAAACAATATTCTTTAATTACAAGGGTGGGTCCCCTTGATAGTGGTCATTAATTCACATCTAACACGGAATAATGCAATTAATCCCGCACAAACTGTTTTATAACGCACTCGTGAGAAATACGCACTTGTTGGGTAAAAAACAAGCGCGGGAGATATTAGTGGGATCCGCGGCGATCCATCACGAATGTCAGATTAATGTTGTGATGTATTACATTACACTGCGGACTGTTTGCATTTGTGTGTATCAGATGAAAAAATTCTGATAATAGACACCTAAGTAATGTTGTTTTAAATCAAAAAAATAAACGCTATTGCTCAGTTCCACTTGCAGTCTACATCTGAACTCATTATCGATTATGAAACTCGCTTTAGAAAATATTAATCTTAGAGTATTATATACTAAAATCGCTTGAGAATAAATTAGTCGATTAATATTTTTTTTTTATAATATTGAAGTAGCAAACGAGCATACAGTCCACCTGATGGTAAGTGGTCACTGCCGCCCATGGAC
>DWLI01002672.1:0-12839 GCA_018249915.1 Cecropterus dorantes dorantes
GGATCACGGCAGATTAAAGCGTAACGCGTTAGTGGAAGATATTACGATTTACAAAGATATAATACGACGGATTGAGAATAGAGAGCCAATTTCGTAATGGATATCAGTAGGAAAGCTAATTGAAATTAAATAATGATAATACTTGAATAAGATTAAAATATTAATTGAACACAATTAATGTGCATATCAAATTAATATTTTATCGAGTTAACTCACCAAATGTGTTTGTAATATGAATCTCTGCCAAAAAAAAACTTCAACTATTGTTATTCCTAGCGCAAGTTTAATAGCAAAAACACCCAATTACCATTTACATCGACTAATATGGTCTAATGCTCTCGCATATGTAGCTATTTATGTCAATACGTCAGTCGAAGGCCACAGCGCTTACGCAGTGGTCGTGCCTATCTGCAAGGTTACCCGGTTTTTATATTGTTTACGTTTACTATAATCGTAATATCTATCGTAAATGTGAAAAAATGTGTTTTAATAATACCTTAATCTAATTGTCGTTGAAATGTGCAAAGTTATTAACAAGGTAACACGAAAAAAAAGAGATTCGTCACGCTTACACCGATACGTAATGTTGTTATCGAAATGAGTGCGGCATATCTAATAGATAAATTTGTTAAAGATAACGATGTTTCTATCCTGTTTAACCTGTTTTATGAAGAAGTTTGTTTTATAAATTGAACAAATAATTACCAAGAAAATGTGATAAAACAAATAATAATAATGAAAGAAGCATTCTGTTAATGACTGAATAATTTATAGTAAACAATGAAGTACAGGAAGCTGTTGGTTCTATTCTCACTATTTGCCACAAACTTGGTCGACCAGCCGGCCCCCGAAGTCACGATCGAGCAAGGGATTGTGAGCGGTAAAATCAGCAGAGATGGGACGTATTTCGAATACCTCGGCATTCCGTATGCGACAGCTGACAAGAACACTCGGTTTCAGGTAGTTTTTTATCCTCATTTATTATTGTTTCTAGTACAATATATAAGGACTGTCTTCGTTTCGCAGTTATTGTTTTTGATCTGCGTTTTGTTTTAGTGCCCGCATGTGTTAATATGTTGATGAATTACGTTTATAATATCAATGCTAATGATTGTACTAAGATCAATGTTCAACTCGCATTAGACTAATCAAATATATTTACTGATAATTTTACTACATCAAGACTATTAGATGGTTGTCAGTTACATGGTTAGCGTTATTAAGCATTGTTAAATACGTGACACTTTGAGTGACGTGAGTGACATAGATTAAATAATCTACAGATTGTTATTGTTGCAAATATTCCGCATAAAAAGATTAAAGATATTAATGTTAAGCCATAACAAATCACGATGACCTCAATCTTTCCTTGTAATTTTAGTGAGAATGACGAGTTGTCTTGAATCTACATACCTACTATCTAAATAACTTTTGTCTTACTACAAATATATATTACAGGCCCCGGGACCACCTCCAACATGGAAAGGAGTATACAAAGCTGTCGACGAAATGCACTCATGTGTGCAAAAAGCATATATTGGAACCATGGGCTCCGAAGATTGTTTAAAAGTAAATGTATATGTGCCAGCAACAGCTAAAAGACCCTTGCCAGTCATGGTTTACATTCACGGAGGCGCCTTTATATTAGGAAGTGGTGGAAAGTTATTATACGCCCCGGATTTTCTTGTCCAAAAAGATGTAATTTTAGTCAGTTTTAATTATAGACTTGGTATACTTGGTTTTCTATGCTTAGGAATAAAAGAAGCACCTGGTAATGCCGGTTTAAAGGACCAAGTGGCTGCGTTAAGGTGGATCAAAAAGAATATAGCAGCATTTGGAGGAGATCCTGAAAATATAACATTATTTGGCGAAAGCGCTGGTGCTACATCGACATCCATGTTGATTTTAAGTAAAGCTACAGATGGGTTATTTAACAGAGCCATATTACAAAGCGGGTCATCATTGTCAAATTGGGCAATAAATAGAGAGCCTGTGCAATCAGCTAGTTTACTAGCAAAAACTTTGGGTTATGACACTGATGATCCACATGAATTGTACAACATTTTCTCAAAAATGGAATACTCAGACTTAACTTTATTAAAAGCTACCAAAACGTTGGGCAAATTTTATGACACTCTACTCATGCATCTACCATGTGTCGAAAATAATATAGAGGGTGTTGAAGCTATTATAGATGATTTACCATATAATATTTTAAATAATAACCCTAAAAATATACCGGTCATCATTGGATCTAATAGCAAAGAAGGTTTATTTTTAACAGGTTTAGCCACAGACGAATCACTTAAAGAAAGACATGGTAAATATTTATTTGCAAGTGATTTAACTTTTAATACAGAGGAAGAAGCTGATACTGTTGCAAAGAAAGTGAAAGAGTTTTACTTTGGAAAAGATGAAATGAATATGAAAAATCTAATGAATGTATCCGAATTATATACACATTTGTATTTTGAAATACCAGCTATATTTGAAGCTGAAATTCTTGCTAAGAAAAATACAGCACCTGTTTACAATTATTACTTCAACTATGCTGGTGACAGAAACTTTTTGAAAACGCGTACTGGGAATTCTAAAGAAAGTGGCGCTTGTCATGCCGATGACGTATTTTATTTGTTTGATGCAAGAATAATTGTATTTCCAAAAAGTGAAAGGGATCGTAATATGATAGAGACAATGACTTCCATGTGGACTAACTTTGCAAAATATGGGTACGTAATTTGAGTTTCTTCAAATTCAGAATAACAGTATAATACGTGGATATTTTGTTAATATTATATTAAGAAAAATTTTTATAGTCACTTAATTAAAAACTTATTGATAAAATTCCATAATCTGTGAATGTTTAAGTTGATAACTTTATTGCAGTAAAACAAAATGCATTTCTTAGAATTCGAAAATGTAATGTGTATATGTATAATAACTCTTTTTTTTTCTTTCTAGGGATCCGACACCAAATTTTTCGAAGGTCAAATGGATTCCAAATAGCAAGGATAAACTGAACTTTTTGTATATAGACAATGAATTGACGATGGGTTCAATGCCAAATCCCGAAGCTTATCAGCTATGGAAATATGTGTATGAATATCGTAAAACGAAATAAGTGTTGTGGTACTTTATCGTTATCTAAACAAGTGGCTGTGGTTATTTATTTCTTACTCTTTTAAAGTAATTTTAATTACATAATTGTGTGCACGGATTTTTTATGCAATGGTATACCTCACTATATAATACGTACTCTACTATATAATACGTACGTACATACGTATACTATATGTATATGACATGCGTATTTTTAAAAAGAATAAGCCGCAATTAGGACCACACGAACAATTTAATTAAATTAATAAAATACATAAAATTAAACAACGACTATCTTGTTTATTTTTTCCAGATCTAAGCCCTTATATTCTTTGTGTAGAAGTACCTTGATAAATTTTCGTGTTTATTTTGTCATAAGATATTCTATAATTTAAATCTTATTAGAACCTTGAGATGAAAGAAGTTTAGATAATAAGAAAAGAAATTATATTATTAGATTGCACGATGTCAACAAATTATTATTTATTGACTACTTAACAGTTCTGGTAACTGCACATAAATCTATGCACATGTACCCTATGCGGCCTATTACGCGCAACTATTTTTAACATGAATTAAAAAAAAGAGCATGCAGTACATTTTTACGTTAAGAGGTAATTACCACATTTGTACAAATGTAGGATACTTTTGCCCCAAGTAAAATTTAAAATTGGTGTGCTATCTATTTGGTTAATATTCGTGATACAATGTAGAAATTGTATATTTGTTTACCATGTAGCACTGCACTGGTTTTACACTAGTGCAGTGCTACCACCTATTTCCACCACCACACCTATTTCTAGCATGAAGCAACTGCTTCCCGGGAACTCCCAGGAGCAACGCATCTGTGATTGACTTCAGATAGAACCCCTGTTCTATATAAAGTTGTTTACAGATGTCCAAGTACATCGCTTAGTATTATGTGGACTGCATGCTTGTTTGCTACTTTGGTCTAATAAAAAAATAACCAACATTATTAATCTCATCTACGGTTTTAGCTTGCCTATTGTTACTCTTACCAAATCTTCAAATCATCAAGACATATCTCACAATAAAATCAATAATAAAATAACTCCGAAAATAGATAGATAAACTCAGATGCGGCGGTGTATACTGTATTCACTCGGAATTTCAATGGGGGTTATCTGCCAGCAACAAGCCATAAACATCGCCATAAATTGTTATTATTCGCCAAAATATTGCGTGATTCTTTTTCTTTGCTCGATTTTAATGCCTGTATAATATTTTAGCTTGTTTAATATTTATCTTACAGTAAATAAACAAGGTCATATGTTTTGTGATAATAATTAAAAAAGAAATATATGTTACCTTTTTATCTATCGTTTTCAAAGGTAATGTTAGGATATGGTTAGGATAAGGGATGTTCTATGAAACCGATATTAAAATTAATTTATATTATATATTATTATAACTGTACAACTTATAACACACCTAAGTTTAAATTAATGGAGATAGTTTTAATTCCGATACCCTTTTAGAAATTTTCTGTTAACGTCATAGAAGAAATCCCAGAATGTTAGTCTTTTATTAAACGGTCTAGTACTCATTTTCAACTCTGAGTTTAATTCGAGGTACTTCAACGATTCCTTGGTTATTGGCTCCCATTTTATTGGCAATAATTCTGTTTGCTGTGGAGTCGGATCGCTGAAAGTATAGGAGTAATGTTATTACATCTTACACATAATATTTATTAGAAAATTATAATCGATTTTATATTGATATGTTCATAATGTAAAATTTAGCTTAAGAAAATAATTTATAAAATTCAGTTGTATATAAATCTAGGATTTAATGCACTATGCCCATATAAAGTGACTTGTAATTTGTGAAATAAAGTCGAAATAATAGTAAAGTAGAGGACATGTAACATACTAGATAAAGTCCAATGTATTATTTACATAAAAAACGTACCCAGTCTTGACGAAGTTAGTCCACATTGTTGTCATCCTATCAACCATAATTTTGTCTTTAGGGGGCATAACTTCGCGAACATTTACGTTGTCAAATAGATAACCTTGTATATCACCGTGGGTGGCACCTCCTACTGTAACATTACTTGCTATCCTCCTGATATTTCTATCTCCTACATATGTAAACAGGAAATGATATATTTTTTCACCACCCATTTGTAAATACGCAGCCAAACTTCTATGTGTTGGGTGATTAAAACGGAAGTCAGATTCAAAATCAATAATTTTTAATTTAGATTCGGAACCCATTGTTTCGCCAACATAAAAGTTTTTATAAAAATTTCCCATTTTTTCAGTCCTATTACCTAGATCAAAAGAAATTGATATTTCTTCAGCAAATACGTTAGGATTTTCGAAAAAGTCCATGGGAAAATACAAGTATTCAAAAGTCATTTCATCTTGAGCAAATCCAGCCATAATAGGCATGGTTCGAGCTCTAGGTATAGGTATATTATATGGATAATCCGTTATAAAACGTTCAACGCCATCAAATTCTTTCTCAACGCATGCTCTAGAAACAGTTCCGAGTCTACTTTTGGCTTCTATTACCAATATTGGATTCGTTTTTGATAGGAAATTCAATGCTTCTGAAAAATTATCAGTTTTGAAACCAAGTAGTTCAGCTAACTGTATTGGTTCCTTTCTATCCGAGTCGATGATCGCCCAAGGGCATTGTGCAGTTCCACTTTTCATTATAATTTGGTGAAAATAAATCTCTTTGTCATACAATAAGTGAAAATCGACTGAAACGGAACCAGCACTATGTCCACCTAAGGTTATTCTATTTACATCGCCACCAAATGCTTCAATATTTTCCTTAATCCATTTCAAGGCGAGTAACTGATCTTTTAAGCCTGCGTTGCCTGGAACTTCTGGAGTATCGAGACACATAAACCCATAAATACCGACGCGATAATTCAAAGTAACTAAAATAACATCATGTTGTACCAAAAATCTAGGTCCAAAGGTATTTGTTCCAAAATTCCCCCTTTGAAATCTTCCTCCGTATAAGTGAATGTACACTGGAAGGCGATTTTGAGAGCTGGCGGAATTTGGGACGAAAACATTTATATGAAGACAGTCGATTTTACCGATGGCAACCTGTGCAGCGTCATTGAACTGAGGGCAAATTGCCGAACCGTCAAACGCATCGAATATTTGTTCAAATTTGGGATGTGGAGTTGAAACCTGAAAATAAAAATATTCTCATAAATAAAAATTTTGAATATTACTATAATGTTTTTTTTATAATACAGAAGTAGCAAACGGGATTGCAGTCCGTCGGATAGCAAGTGTCCAGTGCCGTTAACATCTTAAATTACACCCAAATAAGAGTAGGGTCTTACTTAAAGCTAACTACAGATGATTACCTATCCATAAGGATTCAATTGGAACGCCTCGGATAAGTATACTCGCTTACTATCACTATCCTTCAAACCAAAACGGCTGTTATAAGGTAGAAATGGGTATTAGTGAATGGTGTACCCTTAAATGGGTATTAGTGAATGGTGTACCCTTGTCACATTTCTAACTAACTTCAAAAAAACTGGGGATCTATTTGAAGTCAATTAAAGATGCATTGTTACTACCGTAGACTAAGGTGTCGTCTTATATAAAAGTAGGCCAGCAAAACACATTTCCATCGAAACGCAAGAACTGCATCGCGTTAAAACTTGTGACGGTAGTGCCTCACCGGCCGAAAATAAATTATATAAATGTAAATGAAATTTACAGATAGTTATTATAAAACGCATGTAAGTACCTAATTAATATTACATAGCAACGCTTTTAAAAATTACAGCAAAAGACGGTTATTGTAATTATTACTTTTCTGTTTCAACATCAGCTTATTAGCATATTTTACTATACCTTAGTCACACCATCAGTTTTACATATGAAATCATGCTATTGTACGTGACACCCTTCGACCACTGCAATGGCCAAGTGACTTTAGAAGTCGTAGGTATATGGTATGGGTGGACTTCGTATCTTTAGAAATTTTTTATTCTTAAATGTGCTGGTTACCCCGTAATATTTTCCTTTGCCCTTTAAGGAAATTAAAAGTAACACAGAGACAACTTTCTACTACTAGGCTAAAAATGTTAATTGACCTAAGAATATTACAGAAATATTACGCTAGAAATTTTCGGCTTTTCTTTCTTCTCACTTACACTTTTTTATATTTTATGGCATTATTAATAGCACGATTTGTAAAGTTAAATTTATTGTAGCTTATTATCGCATAAAAATCATATAGTAAAAAATATTATATCAAATCACTTACTCCAAATGGATTATTCTCGTTAATTGTTGCATAAGGGATGCCCAGAAACATTGAATAGTTGCCATCTTCAGCCCTCAAACCTCTTATTATTCCTTGATTTGTTTCCACTAAGGGCGCATCCGTCTGTCCCCGGTCTAACCGTGCGAGACCACTAACATACGAGTCAAACCAAGTCCAAGTAAAACAAAAAATTAAAATAAATTTGAAGGAAGACATTCTGTCTTCGCCGCACTTGCTTAGAAAATAATTTTTGGTAGTGGCTCACCGGAATTTATTGTCGTAGAAGACCAATTTTGTTATCATTCAAATTATAAGTACTGATTTTACATTTGCTCTCTTCTTCTATCATTACTGCTGATTGTTGTTAGTGTCTTGCGATATTAATATATGTATTATTTTTTCTTTACTTACTTAATATATTTAGTAAAATATTGGTTTTATATTTATGATTTTCTGTGCTGTGTTTATCTATGTTTTTCATAAAGGCTATACCGGATTTAAAAATACATCAACATTTTCAAACTATTATTTATTATGACGTTTAAATAGATTACTAGTTCATTGGATTATGCTTCGTATTCCCAGAAATGTTATGTTTTATAAAATATTAAATCACCCAGTCATTATTTTATATATTCAATTATCATTTTATATGCTTAAATGATTTTCGATGTTATGTTTTTTTTCTGTCCTGCAATATGGTTAATACAGCAAAGGTGATGTCTATTATAATATTATATTTATCACAATATATTTAATATATAGAAATATATGTATTTTGTATCAGTATACTGATTATTTGAAAATCTGTAACTCTGTAGAGGTATATTGATTAAATAAAAATTATAATTAAAATAAATTTGCCAAAACCCCGTGTAGAAGTGATCCCAAATATATAAATGATTATTCAATAATTTTGATTTTTTGACGTGGTTGTCTTGAGGTGGGAGGCTAATAAGAAACTGAAACTAAGTAGTAATATACATGCCAATTGTATACTTTTTGGTCTCCACCAGAAATATAAACAACACAATGGTAAATATCCACACACTTCACACAAATTTATATCGTGATATTTATGATGATGTAAATATGTGCCTTTCATTCATACTAAATTTGTATTTTGTTTTCTAAGTTATGAGTTCACAATCTTTCATTCCGTATCATATCTAAATCTAATCTGGAATTTCAAATTATATAACATGTTTCTTGGAGAAATAACCCAGTATTTCTTATCTATGCATTTATTCGGCTTTTCTGATTATATTTCGAAGATAACATTGGGCAGCTTGACGCAGTGCTCAAGTCGATAAAAGCTGGTTTTAGCGGGATTTCAATTGGGATATATACTCGTATCTTCAAATCAGATTATTAAATAATAAGGTGACGGAACGAAATAATCTTGCTAATTTGATACCTTCTTAAGGATGTTGTTTAACTCAATCATTTATATAAAATCATACGATAAATATTCCAATAAATGAACGGTTCTTATGGAAAATATTTGTTATTGTTTTCCACAGACTAATAAAACGATACGATTTTTGCATAGTTTAAAAGTTATCCACAAAACTTAATAGGTTTGAAAAGAACGCTAAGAGGTCTGCAAGACAAGATTTTCTAATACAAAAATTGTAATTGTAAAAATGTAATTATAATAAAACTAATATTATTAAATATCTTTAAGAATATTTCAGCGATAAAAAGATCAGGTTTGTGTCGTGTGTCAACGAATAAACCGTGACGTCTGGATATTTTCCGGAAGAGTCAATTATTCGTACAATTTATTCATTTTAGTTTGGTTAATAGTAAGGTTAGTAAGGTAAAAATAAACTTTCTAAATTAAAACAAAGCGTTTTTAATTTTTAGAAATTATTTTTGATCGCGTTTCCTATATCCTTTTTGGTAATTTCTATTGACATCATGAAAGAAGTCCCAGAACGTTAGTCTTTCGTTAAACGGTCTGGTCTTCATCTTCAAGCCTGAACTTATTTCGAGATACTTCAAAGATTCCTTTGTTATCGGGAGCCACTTTATTGGCAATAATTCTGTAGTCTCAGGGGTTGGATCACTGAAAGTAAAAACGGATATTTATGTTATTATACCTATTGGCATTATCGCTTAACATTATTGTTTATGATATCTTCGTAACACATAGCAAAAATAGCAGGAGGTAATTAATCAGTCATGAAATATTTTGGTTTAATCTCCATTTAATACAAAATATGCTGTCAAGGATATGAATCAGTCACTAATAATATAAAAATGAGATTAATACGAACCCATATTTTGCAAAGTTAGTCCACATCTTCGTCATCCTATCGACAACAACTTGATCATCTATGGACATCACCCCTTTCAAGCTAGTTATGTCAAATAAATAACCAAGTTCATCTCCATGAGTTGCACCTCCTATTGTTATATTACTCGTAATTCTCTTTATATTCCTATCACCCAAATATGTAAAAAGATAATGATACACTCTTTCTGCTCCATTTTCTAGGTACGTTGTTAAACTTTTTTGCGTGGGATGATTAAAACGAAAATCTGACTCGAAATCAACTACTTTCAGAATAGATTCTTCTCCCATGGTTTCGCCAACATAGAAATGTTTAAAATAATTTCCCATTTTTTCAGTATTATTACTAAATTCAAAAGAAATTGATAGTTCTTCTGCGAACATATTAGGATTTTCAAAAAATTTCATGGGAAATTTTAAATATTGTCATTTCGTCTTGAGTGTATCCACATAAAATGGGCATTGTTCGTGCTCTAGGTATATCTAAGTTAATTGGATAGTCGGTGATAAAACGTTTAATATTATCAAACGTTTTTTCAACACACGGTCTAGAAACTGTTCCAAGACTTGCTTTGGCATTTATCACCAAAGTAGGATCTGTTTTTGAAAGAAAATGCAAAGCTTCTCTAAAATCAAAGGTTTCAAAACCGAGCAGTTCAGCTAATTTAATTGGTTCATTTCTGTCCGAGTCTATGATAGCCCAAGGGAATTGTGCAGTTCCACTTTCAATTATTACTTTATTGAAATAAGTTTCTTGATCGTATATTAAGTGGAAATCTACTGAGACTGCTCCCGCACTTTGTCCACTTAAGGTTATTTTATTGGAATTACCACCAAAAGCTTTGATATTTTCTTTAATCCATTTTAGTGCTAATATTTGATCCTTCAAGCCTGCATTCCCTGGTACTTCAGGTGTATCAAGACACATGAATCCATACGGACCGATACGGTAATTAAATGTTACTACAATAACATCATGTTCTAAAAGGAAACGAGGTGCAAATTTCTTTGTTTGAAAACTTCCTGTTTCAAATCTACCACCATAAATCCATACTAGAACAGGAAGGGAATTTTGTGAACTAGCTGAGTCCGGAACGAAAATATTGATGTGCAGGCAGTCAATAGAACCTATTCCTCTTTTTAATGCATTGTCATATTGAGGACAGATAGCTGATTCATTAAATGCTTCAAACACCGTATCAAATGTAGAATGTGGAGTTGATGGCTGAAATTAAATAATGTAATGTCAAATTTAATGTAATAATGAGGTGAAACGACAAATAGAAATACGCTACGTGTAGAAATGAGAAATTTTGTCACGCAATCTTTTAGATGGTGCTAACTTAGTTACAGCGGTAATAAACATGACATCATACATTTAATGATAATTGTGTAGTAAGTAGTTCCCCGTGCCTCATGACTTCTTATTTGCTTATAAAATATTTGTTATATTCATTTACAACGTTTTTTCCACCACTTAAGTTTTTTGGTGAACTCATAGTTCCTAAATCATGTTGATGTCATTGTTTGGTCATTTTTGGGTTTTAAAGACATATTGTGGTTCTATTTCTTGTTTTTCATATTTAAATGTTATATAATACGTGTATTTATTTATATTTCGTTCAATATTTATGTGTACACAGTAAACAAAAAATATTGTTGATTTCCACCTTCAACGATCTTCCCGGTATTTATAAACACGCCGTCCTGTTACCCGCTGGAAAAAGGTATCTATGTATCTGTTATTAAATAAATAATATAAGGTATATAAAATAAATAAATGTAGGATGCAATATATTATATAATAACGGTAATATATAGTACAGTCAAATAAAGTCAACTTTGAAATTCGTTCTAACTTTAAAAAAACTGGTTTCATTATTCTAATAATTTGCAGAATAAGAGTTCAGTTTTACCCATGATATTAAAGATAACAAAATTCATGGATTTTTGTTTTCCAAAGTAGCTCCGTTTAAAGATATCCAAAACTTAAGGTAACTTTGAAAATTCAAAAATGCGGTATAAAACGGCACTTATTATTGAATAAAATATAATATAATAAGGTTATTTGATTAATTTATATTTAATAAATATGAGAAAATCATTCAAATACTCATAAAACTTGACGTTATAAGAAGTTATACAATATTCAAATAGACATCGTATAATAATATAATAAAAAATAGTTATGGAGTATCCCCTTTTATTATATTATTTTAATACCTTTTACACAGTAAACAATATATATTATTGTTAATATTTTACTGATGTTAATGAAAAATAAATGTTACTTGTCACTTTAACAGTATTTTTTATGATTTAATGATTATAAGTTGCACTTACTCCGAACGGATTATTTTTATCAACAGTAGCGTAAGGGATGCCCAGGAACATGGAGTATTCACCATCAGACGCCCTCAGACCCTTTATAACACCGACATTTGTTACCACCAAGGGATCTTCCCCCGTGAGACTATGTACATGAGCAAAAAATAAAACGGTAAGCGTAAACCGGAACATGTTGTCATTCCAAAGTTTACTCTCACACTTCGAATTATCTTAGCGCTACTTAAGATTTTATCAAATATAATTGAGACTACTTTTTACCTTGAGATCGTTCATTGTGATGTCATGTGTGTAAAAAAATTCTGCAATTATACACGTAACACGATGGAAAAAGACGATGTAGTCCACTCAAATAAGGTCTGAAATCAAAATTGGATACTCAACTTTCCGTTTATTAATATAATGTAGTTTAAATGATACAAAAACGAAGTGTGAAGGTTTTTCTGGCAAGGGTTGAAAAAAATGGCAAAAGTATGTTTTCTCAACTACTCGAAAACGTCCATAAATATAATTAGACAAAAAAGGTCTAATGAAAATATGAAGGGCTTAAAATTTTATATGAAACAGGTTCAATGACTTTTTTCCTCCGATGAAAATTAACAGAGTTACTTAACTCAAGAAATTTATTTAGTTGACTGACTGACTTTATTCAGATTTAACTTTTTTTAGCAAATAAAAAAATGGGTTTCTCTAAAATTAAAACTAAGATTTTTTTAAGTTTACAAAAGAAAGTCGCTGTTTTTAACCGACCTTCGGAAGAGAGGTTATCTATTCGTCACGTATATATATTTTTTTTTTTTTTTTTTTATTTATGTTCAGG
>DWLI01002673.1:0-12838 GCA_018249915.1 Cecropterus dorantes dorantes
CCATCAGGTGGACTGCATGCTCGTTTGCTGCTTCAATATTATATATAAAAAAAAAAACTGTTGTCGTCAAAAAAAGGACAGAAAGTACTTACTTACAAGTATCTCTCGAATTTTGATCGAAATCTTGATCAATTCGTTGATAATATTAATTGCAAAGAACAGGATTATGTTACTATTAAATTTATTTTTATCTTAAAGAGTAGTAATGTACCTATATTCAATCTCAGGTAAGATTATAAATTTATTTGGTTTCAATTACAAATGTCCATGAAGAGCAGTGGCCGTTCGACATTAGGTGGAATGTACATTTGCTTGCATGTTTACTTCTTATTTATTAAAAAAACATAAATACAATTGTGTAATATAGATAACTTCTACAGGGTTATTTCAAAAATAAAAGACTCAAATCAACTCCTTCATTTATTTTTTCACTAAATATCTTCTGGCAACCAATTCTCAAAAACATTATCGCTTATCTTTTTAGTATATATATAGTTTTCAACTTTCTTATAGTTTTCACCTTATAGTTTTCAACTAAACAGCCGTTCACTAGCACTCGATTTTTATTTAAATAAAGTATTTATAAGAAAGCTTATGAAATATCCTATGAGGGAATTTATCCTTATACTTGTTTAGTGTTTATATATTAAACATAAATATAAGCGAGTAACTCAATATTGTACGTAATATTATAAGTACGTAATATGGAGAATCGATCTCGACGCCGTCTGACCCGCATTCACAGAGCTATCGGTCAAACATCTGACAAGAGGAGACAAGGCCGCTTGAATCCCGAATAGGCATACCGCATAAATCAACTGTATTTATTATGAGCTAGGAGATATTCTAATAATAATATTAATTCTCTTTCATAAACGCTTGTCAGCATTTTCTTTCATACTTTTTCTTATTCTCTTAATACTTGTACTAATACTATGACAGTAAAATACAATAATCATTCAATAGCTTAGATATTATTAATGAGCATAATATATGAATAAAGAGCTTTTCTTTAATCGACATTCAATAGCGCCTACTTTATTATATTGATATGAGTACTGAATACATTTTGTACACAATAAAAGCCCTCTTGCAACTTGTGAAGTTAAAGTATATGTAATTTAAATACAGAAATAAAGTTTTTATGTTTGAAAATTGTAAAATGATATCATAAGGGTAAAATCCGAACGAGACTTGGATATATGACTTGCCAAATAAAACTATCATTCAAACTGATGAGAAGAAGACAGGGGCGTTCACTCCTTTATAACGCTTGTCTCATAAAAATTGTGTATTTGATATAATTATAATATATAGTTTTTATATTGGATACACAAAAAGTTATATAATACTATTGTTCCAACTGCATTATTCCATCACATTAGTGTTGACCATCCCCTAATGGCATCAAGTAATGGTTATTTAATCAGCCTCTAAATAGCAAAGAAGAACATTACTTAGACATTTTAAATATGGAAGTAGCAAACGAACTGGCAGTCTATCTGATGGTTAGTTGCCACTGGCACCCATGGACTCTCTCCATGTAATCAACTCTACATAAGATCGGGTCTTACCTGAGGTTAGCCACAGATACGTTAATACCACCACACCATTCAGACCAGAACACAGCAGTGCATAAAACTGCTGGTATTAGGCATATATAGGTATAGAGGTGGTGCTTCCGGGATCGTACTACAAATAAACCACCTTTAAATCAACTTGATTATGAATAAACTGAACTAGAACATTAAGTTAAAATGATTCTTACTATGACCAAATCCTTCGTATCAGAAAATAAAAGATTTACAACGTGGTTACATAAAAGAAATAAATTTGACATTGCCGCCGTACCGCCATACTTTATAACGCCTGCGTTATGTAGTAGTAGACTTATATATTTTAGTAATGAAAGTAGATTAAATTATTCTTCGACGGATATAATTAATATCAGAAGTAGATTACAATGAACTTCAATAAAACGTAATGAAGTCTCTAAGGTAGTAGAAGTGTACAATATCTTACAATTAATAACAATAGAAATTCACTCGGCCCTTAAGGTATGTTAATTAATCATTACATTATTCGGTGACTTTCCTTTGAATATAAACTCAAAGATCCGCTCAGAACTAAAATTAATTGTGGCACTTTCATCCAGTAACCAAAAAGTAATAAACTAGAACATCGAATTACCTGATGGCTGTGTCCACAGATGACAAAAAATTTAATAAATTTCTACAGGTACAAAGAGAAAAGCACGACCACAATTTTCTATGAAAGCGGAAAAAATGTTTGCACAAAACGGAATAAAAGAGTTTGTTGAAAGTGAGTGAAAAGTGGTGTTTGTCATTTTAAATTCTATTTTAGTTTACACTTTTTTGTTAACTGTAAATTTTTCCAAATGTATAGTTTAACGAGGTGTAACGTAATTATCAGTCGTTTTACTTTCACTTATTTGCTTCGATTACTATTTATAGTGAAATGAAGCTAGAATATTTTCTTTATATTTAAATAAGAAGTAATATAAACTTACTTCAAAGCTTATTTCATAAACTTTCATTGTTACTATTATGAAATAGATTTGTCGGTAAATATGAAGTGGCCCCCCCTTCCGAAGCCGGAATGGCCGGACATCAGAAATGATACAACGGGAATAATAGCAATAACAGCTAAATGATAATAGTGGTCCTAGCTCACAGGCTAGGACCGCCTGTTGAAACAGACAGAGGTCCGTGCACCGAGAAGCATAGAGTGAGCTCTCAGATCCTCCTCATAGGTAAACTGGTAGATGGGGCGACCACACGACACCGCCCGACGCACGCGCACATTTGTGATGCCATCCACTGTTAATGATCACACTGATCTCGCTTACAGATTAATAATCATACAGGTGACATTTTTGAATATGGATATCAGCGACAAACTTAATATAGAATAGGAGCTTTCCCTGCAGTCGATCACAGATGCGTTGCCACTCCTGAGGACTAAGATGGTCGTCTCTTATGTTATTCAGCCTACACTCATGTTCACACCCTTCCACCATAACTCAAGAATAAGGATCACGCCAGAAATGAATATCGTAGTTGTGCGTCGGTCGTGGAACCAAACTGCTTCTGATCATGCGTAACTGTGACCACTGTAGATTAGGTAGACGGTTTGTCAGTACAAATATATTAAAAGAAATAAAGTAAAGGTACTTTTACTTACATTTTAGTAATAAGTAGTTTATAAACGTTTTTAATAAGTCGGGGCATAACAACCGAACGCTTGATCACAAAATGAAAACAAGACAACACAATATACACTGTAGCAAAAAATCTCAGGAGGTGCACGTCAGCGAAAATATTGTCTTCTTAGCTTTAGGAAGCCTCTAGCTCTTAAATCCTTTTAGACGAGCATGTAGTCCACGTGGTGACAAGTGGCCACTATCGCTCACAATCATTGTCACCTGTATTCAAATCCAGCAAGACCAGAGTCATACCTCCGGTTGGGCCTAAATTCGTTAGCGACCCTAAGAACTTCTCGGATACGTAAGTTTTCCTTATTACACACTTTAGATCAGAACACAATAACAATGCTGTTTTAAGATAGAAATGGGTATGGTAGTGCCTCCAGAGTTGAACTACAAAAATTTCTACCAAAAATTATATTTTCTAAATTTGTTTTTAAGTAGGCTACGGTTAAAATAAATATTACGTTGACAATTATCAAATAAATAAATTAAATGAATGAAATGGAATGAAATTATACAAGTAGATTCTTAAATATAACAAGCCAAAATCTGTTTTAATCTTTCTGTATTATTTTCAGGCACTACTCAACTCAGTTTTGTTTATTTGAAAATATAGAAGAATTTGTCAATCCGATTGGGGTTATTGAAAAAGCTTCACACTCGTGATATTCCTGTAGTGGAATGTCACGTATGAAGCCTTGTTTTGATAAACGCATCGTTTTTTTTTAGCCTTTACAAACAAACTGAATTATCTACACAATCGTGTATATAGAGCTACCAGCGAATTGAACACTTCCCCATTTAAAAATTGAAGCGCGCTCAACACAAGTATTTACGCTACTCGAGCCGCGAGATTTTATCAAATTACATTTTTCAAAGCTAACGTTCACTTTTAACAGAGTTCAGTTTTGTTGTGACGCTTTTTAGGTCAACACAATTATGTCATAACCAGCTTGTTTGTTTTTTGCTTTAATTAATGAAGGTGAAATAATGGAGCCTTTTGTAAATGACTCGCTTATTGCCTGTTAGTTTATTAATAACTTCGTTATGAATACGTTATCAGTTTCGGAATTCCTTTTGCATGCTTTATTACTTGTCCATTTTCGTTTAATACGCAATTAATGAGGATTAAAAATGTAAAGTTAATAAATCATTAATTTGGCTAATTTAAACTCACGATGTATTAATTAGCAAACCAGACTTATTAAGCAAATTTAATGAGGCTTTACATTGGGATGTATCTTTATCCAGTCCGCTGATGTATTGACAGTACCTTATGCTACAAAATTGAAGTAAATGACTATTTATCAAGAAATATCCCGTCTGTCTAATTGCCATGTTTAGATAAAAAACCCGTGAGGTCGGTGCTTTATTCTGCATCTCATGATGAAATGTCATTTCATCAGCAATTAATAAAACATTTCAAAATTTGATCCAATGTAAAAACCTAACAAACACGATAAAATAATAATAATAGCAGGCACATCTTCGTGATTCAACCGTTTACCTTCAAACCGCTAAAAAATAAATTTTGAAGACAAACCACGATATTTTATTATGTTGCCGTTGCCAGCTCAAATGAACTTAATGTACCAGTGCGGATACATAAATTATATTAATTCGGGATTTAAAGGAAAATGCGGCCGTCGTGCACCTTGACGTGGGTAACTTGACATTATGATCTTAATTTTACATTTATTATTGTTTTGATTTTCCCTCTAAAATGTAGCAAATATTTTTCGAAATATATTTAATTTCTGTGGCCGATTTGGCAAAAAAAAACTGAACGTTTACGTTTACTGTAATTCTATCCTGCCTTTTTATCTGTCAGCAATTTTTGACGAGTGAGTGTAATCTACTAATATATATTACACAACAACTATGTGATATTGAAAAGTCTGACATCATCATACATCGTCGTACATAAAACGATCTGCAAAGACAAACACTTATACATAAAATAAACTCTAAAGTAGGATTGTATTGATCGTATAAATTAAAAGTATAAAAAAAAATCTATCAGAAATATTTTAAAAACGACTTTCCACATTATTACTTCCTAATGAAGGCTATTGGGATCATATCCATAAATCGAATGTACTATGCATATTAATGCCTTTTCTTCATTAAACAGGGTAATCATAAATGCAAATCGCAGAATAACGACCCAAGTTAAGTGACTCAAACGCATGCTTTGCATATTCATGAAAATTTTCTCTACATATACCTAACAACTACTGAAAACATTTGAGAACTAAACAAACGATATAAATAGTTATATGTGCTATAATCTGAGTTTCGAGTGTAATGGCACAATCGCAAAACCTATTTCTATCTTTTAGCAGCTTAGCATGCCCATTTCTAAAAGGTTGGCAGAAAAATTCCAGTATCCAACCATTCTCCTTTCAAACTAATATTTTTCATTTACTTATTAATATCTTAACAACTCATAAATGTTTTGTTGTTTGTTGCTTTTAATTTCTCTCGTAATAAAATACTTTTTTGACAATTTGACAAGAAAAAATCCTTTAGTTGTCAATATGTTTTAATGATCTGAAAATTATTTTAAATTAAATCTAAGATAAAAAAGAGGGAACCAAACGACGTCTACCGAATGATTTAAAATTTTATAACATTAGGTATAAATTTGATGGTATATCGAATGTTGCTTCACATAACGTCGAGTAGTAACTTTAATTAAGTTACTACTCGTTCATAAGACACATACTCAAGTCAGTATATCGTATCAAGCTTTTATTGTACTATTCTTCTATAGAGGTGGTGCCCAAGGATTGAATACAGGAGATGAGTCGCCGTGTCTCACTGTTAAATTATTCATAAACTGCACTATCCGTGCGCACAGCCAAACATACATATGACAACAGATGACAATACAACAAGAGGACCCTATCACAGAACTATGTACTAATATATCCAGATATGAAATGGAATTGTAAGTATTGACGGACGGAAGATATAAACCAAAGTATCAAATGCAAATAAGACACATTCCAATTTCGTTCATATCGTTATATCATTTTATTATATTATTCTTCTATTTGTTCGAATTATTACATTGTTGTATAATATATTTAGTAATTTATGTACTTTGTAGTACTTAAAAATTGTATATGTATTGTTTAAACATACTTAAAACGGGGTACCCAACAATATTATAAAACTATGTACCTAGTGGCGTAGCGTAGGGGGTGGGGGGAGGAGGGACGGACCGCTCCGGGTGGCACTTTAGAGGGCGGCAAAATTTCCTTGTTTTCGTAACATATGAGGGCGGCAGCATTAGGTTTGGCGACCTTTTTTTGTTGGTCGTCAATTTATCTGCATAGGCCATTATTTTGGCCAACTAAAATTTCAACTTCCGCTCCGGGCGGCATAAACCCACGCTACGCCACTGTATATACGTACTACTTTTAGGGCAACAAATGTTTTTTTTACATCATAGCGGTATTCGTGACTAGTATGCGATAGAATTTTAATTGTTATTTATCATTAAACTATTACTCGTGAAATAAGCCGTAGTAAAAAAATAATACACAATACAAAGTAGTTTCAGAACAGTATATACTCGCTGAATATCGAAGATCGCGTCACATAGCGGTCAATCTTGCACAAGAGAGTTCCTGGTTTAATCCATTACCATGCAGATGAAAACGTACTTAATGATGAATATAGATTTATATTCTAAGATTGGGCGTTTATGTATTTGTTCATGGCTTTCACAACACAGGAATAATCCTAGTTTGAGGCTGTGGTTGTATACAGCGTTAATATTCATGAAGAAATAACGAATTTAAATCTATTAAAAATATACAAAACCACAAATCCAACCATGACCACAATAACTTAATATGAACGCTAAAACTATATTAATTCACGTTTAATACTGTCTCTGTTTATTAAGAAGTTGCAGTCGAACATGAAACGAAATTGTAGACTACATGTCTCGAGGCGTAATTTGAAAACTTCTTAGACGAATTAATTAGACACATTTTAGCACACGAAAGTTGTCAGCTACTTAATGAAGAAGTTCGCTAAATGTAAAAGTTTACTCCGTGCAATAGACCTTCGTAACAAACTGTCAAGTATAAATCACAAGGTTTAAGGCTTTCCCTTTCGAACGTTTCTTTTCGTACCACATTTAATTAATTAATTTGCATTCATAAGTTATAAATTCATTTGAATTGTTAATTATTTTTTTGCATCTTTATCTTACAATATAAAAATTCTTTGTCGTTTTTTTTTTTATAATTGATTGAAGTAGCAAACGAGCATGCAATCCACCTGATGGTAAATGGTAACTGCCGCCGATAGACATCTGTAAGCAACTTCATATAGAATAGGGTTCTTATCTCGAGTCAATTACAGATGCGTTGCTACTTCTGAGGACTAAGATGGTCGCCTTATGTATAAATGCACCGGCAACAAAACTGCTTCATGCTAGAAACAGGTGTGGCGGCGGTCCCTCCTCGGTCGAACAACACTGGTTCTACAACCTGTTAAACGATATATATATATATATATATATAGTTTAACAGTTACTGGGACGAATAGTGATCGTACGAGGATAATCACTATTTGTCCCAGGCACTCATGTGTAGGTAAGATATGGCCTAAAATGAAAACATTACCGTACAATGTGCATTACAATGTATATGTGAAACATAACCAATAATTGTTTTTAGGAAACGTTATAAACTCGTACTAAGGGCACAGCTGTACAAAACATTACTTTGTTGGTTTTTATTTTGTACTTGCGATATAGGGTGAAGGAAGTAAACAATTTTATAGCGAGAAAGTAATAAAGTAAGCGCGATTTTCAAATTTCAACACCGTCTGCGCTAACGTCAATTTATTTTCATATAAAATTTACGAATAGAATTTTACGTTTATATCTACCGTTAGAATACCTGGGTTAATGGGTTATTTGAAAACATACAACCTACCTTGGCCACTAAACTGTACTTGACAGTGTAGGTATGGAACAGTACTGAATTTACATGGCGTAGGGAAGAGGCTTATTTTTAAAAATTAATTCGTGGAAATCAATATTTCTTTAGGCGCGTTGAGGGATGTTTAAGGGAAAATTTACGGGTTCGTATCACTGACATCCAACGAAGTCAACGGCATGCACATATTTATCTGATAATGTCTTGTAATAACATTTTATCTTTCTGTTTTTAGTATTAATATTGTTACACAATTATTTTTTTGTGCTTGAAGTGTTAGAATGTATGTATCATTAACATGTAGTGAAAGTATGTTAAAACATGTGTTTTAAAATTTATATTCTAATAATTACATTTTCTATGACGTAATGTGACGCCATCTGTTATCAAATATTGTTATTATAGTCAACATCAGCGACGCGCAGCGTCCTGTTTACATGAAAATAAATTTGTGCAAGCAAAAATAGCTCGATCAATCTATAAGTGTGCAACATATAATATATATAACGAATAATATATGTATCCATGTATTTCTGTTTGCTTACGTACCTCATTATTAATGAAACCTGAATATTATTTATATTAAAACTGTATAAAAAAGCTTTGAATTGTAATAAAGAAGTTATTTTCTAAAGTCTTCAGTTTCACTTATTTCGACAGTCCTCATAACTGCCAATTCTTGCGCACTTTTTATATTCTTCACAACAATTCTTTTATGAAAGTAGTGAAACCTCGTAGTAAATATTTATTAGGCACCATTGTTCGAAGCGAACGTCTGTACATTTGAAATTTAGAACAGCAGCAACTAACTACTGTTTTAAAAATTCTCACAAGTAGTTTTAATAGCCCTCATTTGAAATTTAAAACGTATTTTACACCCTAGCACTTGAAGTTGAGTTGAGAGACACTCTAGTATTCATTTAACATGTTAGTAATTAAGTTGTTTGAGTGTTTATCTGTTTAACTTACTTTTTACGTTTATTATTCGTTTATTTATTACTAGAGGTACCTCGCGGTTTCACCTGCTACTACATAAAAAAAAACCAAACAAATATAGCGTGATGTTATATAGCTTACTAAAATCAAACCAATCAATTGGACGACCCGCGTGGCGGAGCGGTAAATATGCCGGTCTGACGCGCCGTGTATTCCTGGTTCGATTCTCGGCCAGACAGACACCTGAATGATGAATTTAGATTTCTGTTCTGGGACTGTTTATGTATTCGTCTTTGTGTGTTCATGGCACCCGCGACACAAGAAAATTCTAGTGTGGAGCTATGAGTGTAAAAATTCTTATTTTTGGTCCATTGAACTTATGTCCATTGAGAATTTATTCTATAGTTTTTTGAAGTACCAAACAAGCTTACAGTCTACTTGATGGTTAGTGGTCACTCCCGTCCATAAACATCTGTAATCAACTCCAGATATGATCGGGTCTTACCTGAGGTTAACCACAGATACTTACTACCCCTAAGGACAAAGTTGGAACATCTCGGACAAGTAATATTATCTCTTATCACACCTTTCATAACAAAACACAGCAATACATTACACTGCTATTATTAGGCCGAAAAGGTGTGTTGTTCGTGCTTTCGGAGTCGAACCGCGTTGAGTCCTTTTTTATACGTATATGATATTGAAGTAGCAAACGAGCATGCAGTCCACCCGATGGGAAGTGGTCACTGCCGGCCATGGACATCTGTAAGTAACTGCATATAGAACATAAGTTCTATCTGAAGTCAAACACAGACACGCTGCCACTCCTGAGGACTAAGATGGTCGCCTCATGTAAAAGAGTGCCGGCAACCACACCCATCCATCGAAACGCAAGAAATGCTTCATGCTAGAAATAGGTGTGCAGGTGGTACTTCCTCGGTCGAACTACGTTGGTTCTACCACCTGTAAATCCTATCTTTAAAAAGAAATTGCTACCTATTATGTATTAATTCTACATTAAATATCATTTTAATCGGAATATCGCGCCCGTATTTCCGTAATATAATAATTTACGTAGCCCTTCACGGTGATAACGGCCCTACGTAATATATTTCCGTTCATTACGAAGCGAAGCGTAAAGATAAGGCGATGCGAATGAAATCGATCCGGGGTTAATTAGGTCCATCTACATTTGCGGTCATGTGATCGGGTCCAGTGAGGAAACCAAATTAGGAATGATTGTAGAATTTGGGAACTGAATACCTGTCGCCGATAATTGTATTGTTGATACAAGTTTAAATATACACTTACTTATTATATTATTTTATCGATGATAGAGATAATAATAGTAAAAAGTAGCGTACGTAGAAAAAAAAGCTCTGTATATTTCATGAAGTTTTGTAAATAGCAAAGTGAGAAAGAAGTTTTTGATATTCCTCCCGTAAACTTAATGTTGCGCTGGTACATTCTATTATGACCTATGCAAAAGAAAAACAATGTTGTGAAATTCTAACAAGTTAGTTTTTAAGAGTAAATCTCTAGCCGACCTTCGGTAGGAATCAATCCCTAGTCGGAGTTACTTACAGATTTCCATGGGTGACCGTGATCTCGTTTCAGTTTAAAACCAAACCAATGGCCATATAGAATGCACAAAAAGTAAAAACTGTCTTTATTTTTATATAGGTATATATTAACTGTTAAAAAATTGCCTAAGAGCGTGTATTATTTAAAAATAACGTATATTAATAGGTAAAGTGTTATAAAAATATTCTCGATATTGGAGAAACGTCGGAAAAACTACAGAGTAATATAAAAATTTGAATTCAAATTCAGAGCTCGAGTAGTTCCGTCCGGTGGCCACTCGATTTTACGGTTTACCGCGTTGCCAGTAAAATAGATGAATACTTGTACCTTTCATATGAATCTTATTCCAAATGAATTCCGTTAACTCTACATTTTAAAGGCAAGCTAAATAAATTTTAAACATTTTGAATTTCAGACCAAAAAGATAAACTGGGCCGCGTGAAAGGACATAGCTGGGAGGATTTGTATAGTTGATACAATTACAATTAACCATGGTTTTACTTGTCAGAAGGAGAATAATGTATTTCGAGCATATGTATGTATGTTTGTTTGTATGTTTGTCAATTTCTTTGGCACGCTACAGCCCAAACAGCTTGATGGAATATGACATATCAATTGAATCGTCTCAGTTTGTAAGGTGATATCTATTATGACATAGTGACATATTAGTTTGTTTGGTTGAACGCGCTAATCTCTGGAACAACTCGTCCTAATTTAAAAAATATATTTTGTGATAAATAATTCCGATAGATGATTTTTTTATTATCACGATAATATGGGTATTAAAATATGAAAGCTAGTAAATATACCATTCTAAATATCTTCCTCTGCTATCCATTGCACTTTGATTTGATGTACAATAAGCATTTTTGTAAGTAGCCTATCAGCGCCGTAGAAGGTTTTTTAAATGAATGTTTCTTAAATGAATATTTGTGCCACTTAATAAATATGACTTCATGTCTATTTATTCATTCAAAACTATATTAGGTACTGTCCCCTTAAAGTATATATTGGAAGATATGACCGGAAACGTATACAATGATTATTTTGAGGAATCGTAATAAGTATACTCATACAAAGGGCAGATAAAGCCTCTGGATTATGTTTTTTATTCTGTTTTCGTAATTGTTTTAACATTGAAGCAATTACGCTAATTGGTATTCTTTGGTACAACGTTTTTTTATTTCTTTTTGTTATAAACGTTAGCTAATATTGCCTGTGTTTCACATAACAATGTAGCACATCCAAAATAATGAGTATTATATGTGATAATCTAGGCCATAAACCATATCTTTACCAAATTTCAGCGTTTTGTGTGAAAGCGTAACAATCATACATCAATACATCCTTACAAACTTTCGCATTTATAATATTAGTAAGATTAATGACTTAAAAATTACACATTCGACAGCTTTTACTTGTCTTTGATTCCAGAAGTCATTGAATATTTGTAACCAACTTCAATTGGGACAGGCGTCTTACCAAAATCGGATTACACATGCCTTGCTACTCCCGAGGATTATGTTGGAAGGCTTTAAAAAGAAAGAATTTGTAAGCAAATAGTGTTACGATTCCCAAAGATTAGGAGCTCTTCAGTAAATCAGTAAACATTGTTAATATAAAAATGATTTTCACGTTTATATGTAAGTTATTTACTTATATGATCTTTGAATAAGCGCGAAACATGATGTGATATTTTTGTTTTATTTCAAATAAATTACTTCATAATAAGTAAGTTTTTCATAATTTCGCGAGAGTTTCAGAAATATTGTTTCATTACCGTTTATACACAAAACATAAAAATCATGTGATTTAAGAAATGGATAATTAATTGGAATTTTATACATAACAGGTTGTTTTATATGTATTGTTAATATAACGCATGAACTACTAAATCATAGTTTGATAGCAATTCCGGTAGTGCTGTCGTGAATTTTATGTACGTAATGAGATGAGACGAACTCCCATATAAAGATATATTTAAATCAGGTAATAATGCAAAATAGAGTAAAGTTTCCTTTAATGTTTAATTAATCAGGAAATCAATATGTTGATGATAAGATCAATCTCGCAATGCTACCCTTAAGAAGTATATTTTAGGCCATATATATTTTTATCAGACTGA
>DWLI01002674.1:0-12835 GCA_018249915.1 Cecropterus dorantes dorantes
AACCAGTAGTTCCTGAGATTAGCCTGTTCAACCAAACAAACTCGACTGCTTTATAATATTAGAATATATAGAAAGCCCATACTACATACTTAGGTTATATATTATACAAAATACCTATTACCTATACGGTTTATAGACTTGTGGTGATTTGCAGTAAGAAATTTAATATATTTATCAAATTTAATATGTTACATCAATCGTCACTAGGTGACAAAATCTAATAAAATTTTGGGACGTTCTAAAAATTCCTTCATTCAGTTCTAGAGCATCTACTATAACGATTTAGAAGTAAAATTTTATTCTTCTAGACCCATTGATTCTGCCTGTGCATTTTCAGTCAGGAGAGATATGAGTATGTGCAATATTTATCATTACTGTTCGAATTAAAGACGTAATTATGACACAAAATTAAAGAGACATTGTCTTATTTATCGTGTGAACTATAACATAAACAAAAAAGTTATCGTTGTTGATAAAAAGTTAAATAAAATAAACGAGCGCGTAATTTTATAAGCAGCTTTTATCCAGAAACAGTGGAACACTGAATTGCCGATCATTGCACATTTATTGTGGTTATAAACACTATTTATTATACGATCATTATACATTGTGTATTATGACAACTAATATTGAAATTGATGACTTTATCCGAGATAGACGGGTCACTCATTATCGCGAATGGCACATTATATTCGATTTAATTAGCATGAATGTTTCCATTACGGCATAAATTTTAGATACCTATTCGTGTGCTGCATGAAGTGTAACTAAGGCCAAAGATATTATGTATGTGTATAATGACAGTCGGGTTCGTGAAAATATCTTTAAAATGCAGACTACTTTATATCAAACTTTGCTCTACCTAAATATGTAGAGACCTCACGCATATAGAAACACGCTCTAGTGTTCAGACACGGTGCAGTGTGCACCTGCCGTAGCGTATATATCTATTAAAAAGTAAGTAAATTTTGGGTGTTATTTGTATAGCCCAAGTCTTAATATAGCCATAAAAACTTAACACTCGTCTTTGATTTGTAGCCTACTGTAAAATAAACAATCTGATAGATAAATGCTGTACCTATAAGTAATGTATTAGCATTATTTCATGGTAGATAAGTGCTCGTAGATTATTGGAAATAATGATTAATAATAAGATAGGTAACTATTATTGATAGTGCTCCTATTAGAGCTACTTACCATTGAATGTAGGCGTTATAAATTTTCATCTAGTTATAATATCATATATATCCCGTGTTCGTATTAAATAGATCTTGCGTTTAATAAACAGTTATTATTACGCAAACTCCAGCGATATATAAATTTCAATGCATCTAAATCCGATGCCATATAGTTCCCTTAATGCGCCCTTTATATTTACTGCAACTATATTGCATCATAACGCTAATCAGTTTAATTATTCAACTTTTATTGAACATAAATTCAACATATAATTAATTCGGAATATTTTAATTCATAATCGTTCTGCACACCTTTTTCCTTCTACGGCGTTGTACTCGTACGCAAGTTTTTAAATATAAGTTGATTCAAACGAGTTCGTGTCACTTAAACTTTAAGAATACTGCGTTAAGGTTTAAACTTAATGGAACTGAATGCTGCCCTGAAAACAACGCAGCGTTGTGCAACGCATAGATACTGATGCATTCTTTGTTTTGTATGCGCAAGTTGTGCTGTGACTAGATAGGTAAATAACTAACAATGGCGTCGCATTAATCAGAAACCAGTCTCAGAATATTGGATAAGGAAGTCTAAGTTATATTATTTGTTTCTTATTAAGTAACATTTATAGGTACAGTAGGTAGACGAATACTAATAAGTATAAAATAAAAATCTTATACTCGTATGTAGTATAAGTATCTCAAACGTAATAGAAATCAACGCTGATGTGTTAGTTACAGTAAAAAGTTGCAATTATAATTAAGGGTTTATGTCCTGTAACTAATATTAGGTAGAAATTCAGTCTTATTTGAGGTTTATTTCTACACATATTCCAGGATAGCGTTAACTACTTGAAGTCAATCAAATGGACTGCATGCTCGGGTTTTACTTCAGTTACAAGGAAACTTATTTTAAAAGTTTCGATTTATCTAAAATAGAGTAATTTAATGTAAGCATCATTAAATGATTACAGGTAATGATTAACCGTTAATTCGATCACTTATAACTGTTATCCGTTTATTATAGAATGATAATTAATTTAAATTTTAGCACCTATTCACATATATACAGTTTTATCATATTATTATCGCCGCTTGTCTTAACTGTAGTATAATTGCGGCTATAATATTTACTATAGACGCAATTATACTGTAAATTCATGAAGTTCTTTCCATATAAATACCTTTTAATCAAAGGTCATGCTTTTAAGATACGTATAGTTCCGTTAATAATATCAAATAAAATAGACAAGGACTGAAAATTGACAAATAATGTGAAAAATTGTGAGTTTTATGAGTCATCAAAATAATATGTTCACTTTCATTTAAATGGAATCATCAAGCACATTTACTTCACGCGATATCTCAAAAAGCGTAGATCATTGTCGGCCATAAAGCCGTTCTTAGTAGTCAGCGAACGGGTTTGCATGTAGAGATGGTAGAGCAGTTTGCATGCACGGTAGAGTCGTGTAATGTGTGTGGAATGGCCAATGAAGGCAGAGTATGCAGACACATTAAATGCATCGTATGATTCACGGGTGCATCCCTTTGGTCTCGAGAATAATAATGTATCTTTGAAACAAATTCTTTCAATTTAGTCGAATGAATTGGAAAAATATTTATGTTCAAAATATTCATAGATATTTCTCGTAGACTCTAGTAGTACTACTAGAATAGATTTTGCAGCTCCCTATTCTTACTCTTTAACATTCTAGAATCAGTTACAAAATTAAATAGTTAAATGGAGAGGATAAAAGAATGTTACTGCTGTGAAATTAATAAAAATCTTATAAAATGTGTAGCTCTACTAAATAATACTGAACATCGTAAACGAAACAGTTCTAACCAACTAGAAGTATAGCCTAGTAATGGCCAGAGACATTTGGATTGCAGTGCCAGTTATAATTAAACAGAGGCAAACATAGCCAGACTGTAATTATACAAAGTTTGCACAGGATGTTCGTACACACGACCTAGAAAAACGTCCTAAGCTCCACAGAGTTCCTCACTTATTCCGTAGTTATAAGGTTGATAATTTCACCCTAATCTTTTTACTAGTGGATTTCGACCGAGGATTTCCCTCTCTAGCTCCTGAAATACATACGTTAGGCACAAATAAACATGCAGTACTGCCGCCCACTGCAGGCCGGGAATAATTAATTTCGCTTTCTGATGCTTTAATTAAACAACTCTGGAGATAATTTGTTTTTGTTTCGAAAATAAGTCCATTTTATGTCAACTGGAGTGATGTTGCTATTCAATTAACCTTTTAGAACGTAATGGGTAGTTTATTTTATTTATTTGTAATTTGTACCGTTGTCAAATTAAATTCATGTTTCAAACCAATATGATTTAAATAAACAAAATCAACCAAGTTGAACCAAATTGAAATAACAAATGAGAACTCATAGTACAAAATGTATTTGATACCATCAGCATAAAAAAAAACATTTCGTAATGGTTACTGAGAATCGGAAGATGTTATTGAGGAAGAGATTAAATAAACGTGTCTTTATTTAACATTACCAAAATGTTTCTTAGAATTAAATCTCAACATATTCTGCCGCCCGGAAACAATCGCCTCATACAGCATTTTATTTTCCATCATCAATATTTAGGCACATCAGAGAGCTTGTTAATACTATAACGGGATGTTTAATTTCAAATGGCTGCGTTGAGATCGTACTTCATTTATTTAAACATTAGTAAGTACCAACATATTTGTGTTAAGATAAATCTACTAAACCAAAACTATAGCTACGTGAGTATCTTCAGCTAAGAAAGCATCATTCCGATAATATATTAATGTAAAGTGGTCGTACGTTCTCGTCAGAAGAGGGCCGTTTTATTTTTGAAAATGACTCCATCAGTCACCGATAACGTACTCTGGGTTTTACAAAAAAAATGTTACGCTTCGTATTACGTGTCGCGTACGATTTTGAAGTAGCTAAATATTGTTCATGTGACTTTGATGGATATTTTACAGGCGTTATTGCCTGTTAGTGAAGGAGGTTGTGATTTTATAATTTATAATAGGATTATATGTTTTACAATAACAGCTTTATGGCTATATCTTAGATTTATTAACGCTGAATTGTTATTTCTGTTCTTCCAACAATAAACCCTTTTTATAATAATATTATATCTACGAAAAGAGTAGGTTAGCGAAGTTTATTAAAAATCTTTCAAGTCATAAAAATATTCATAATTATCAATGTATTGTAAAAATCTTATGAGTAATATTTTCTGTCAATTTGTACAGTATGTTTAAAATAATAATTTACCAAAGTAAAACATATTTCACAAATTAACTTATAAAGTTCATTTAATATAAAACAAACAATTCTATTATTTTTTTTAATAGCATAGGTTGTAAAACGAATGTTCTCTGTATGTGACAGGTCCAAAATTAAACGGTTTAATTGACCTTACAAACCTGTTTGGATGTACAAGTCACACATATTTGCATAGGATTCTAAAAAACAGCTACTTCTTGCCGTGTATAGTTTTGTAATCATTACGGACTGACAGTAACGTTCCTAATGCTCAATAAATAGATAACCGAATACATTAACGCCTATTATATTACAAACATTATCTCGGTTTTTATAAAAGTGATAAGAATTATATACATAACATATCTTTTTATCGCCCCATTGGAACTAACCTAACACAACCGAATACTTTCAACTTTAATAATTTTGACCGATATAAGTACTTAATATTAACAAATTCAAAAAGAACACGCGATTTTGCTGTAAAAATAAACGCGTGCGAGCAAGCTCATATCTACATCTACACTTTTGATTAATTTTAGATATTTTTTATTCAGCCATTGTAAAAATTTATTTCATAATAAAATGTCAAATAGATCTAAGGTAACAGCGCACTTACAGTAATTTATTTAATTATAAACATAGGCAGGTATATAGTTGTCGTTAAATATACTCCAGCGTGAAAAGTGTTGAGTGACTTCAGTGGTAGCGACGACGTTTTTATTAAAACTGTATTACTGCGGACGTAAAGTCGAAGATCGGGAAACAAAACGGGTCGGCAAACGTTTCTTCGTGTAGACATATATATCGGTCACACAATAAAAGAGCTTTTAAAAACATCGGGCTATCTTAGCGGCCATTCAGACGGTCGAGTTACGCGCGATGTTTTGAAAGCGCATAGAGCGTTACGACTACGATTCCAACGAAGTGTCGACTTCGGGTTACCTTTTATACCGTCATATGAATCTTCAGCTCGGATGTTTGGTCCGAAACGGTCGTTCATTAGCATTTTATGACTGATACGACCGATAAAAGTGGAGTAAGACGCATTCAACGAGTCATACGATGTGATAGACGCACCGGCCCGTTGGCACACACCACAGGAAGTAAGCACTCCGTTATTGGACCATAGTCGTTCAGATCGACGCATTCTGATTCACTCAATGGGTATTATTGTACGTTTCAGATGTTCCGATGCCGATTCTGTTTGTTTTACGCGCTTGAGAGCTTATTTCCGACTCTTCTATTGGGAATAATTCAAACATTATGAACAATAAGCCGTTCACGAGATTGTAACATGTTATTTTGCAATAGCTCGTTGCTATTGCTTATTTTAACTTGCAGTGAAGACGTATGTTGAATAGTATTGTATATAAATGGTTATAGATTTAATAAGTTCTTGGTATAAATGAAAGGCATAAAGCAACAAAGTAGCATAAATCCTTTCGCCAGTTCACAAGGAACTTTATACCGTAATTACTTCAACGTTATGTTTCGAGAAACGGATATTTATCAAGCACTCGCGTCTACCTTAATTTCGCTCAGTATACAGCACGTTTTAAATTAAAATTTGTTTAATTTTCCTTCATTCTTGAATTATCACGTTTATCTGACAAAGAACTTTAAGTGTTTCTGTCTTAAACGTAATTTATTAACTTGTTCATATGTCGAGCACGAGTGAAATGGCGAAATATGTGTACGACGCAAACTGGGATATATTTAGATCTATACATATAAATATGAAACACAGAGTTATGTCTTTCATGGATGTTGACATCATCTGCGTTAAGACCTCTCAAGTGCGTATGTATCGTCGATAGAAGGGTACAAACTGTTATTTGATGAGACGATTCATGTGCCATCTGCTGTTTGTTACAATTGTCCACGCTCCGATATGCCTTCAGCGCACGCCCTACACGAAGGATATAAAATCGAACAGACCAGGGGCGCGGAAGATCGTAAACTTTTTTTAGAACATCTCTCAACAAAACGCGAATCATAAAAGTAATTGGAGCCCATTCATATTAATAGACATTTACGAGGTCTCCATCATAAAACAGAGATTGTAGAGATTGTCGTCGCTTACGAAATAGCAAGTCTGTAGGCAATCGAATAGCATAGCATTAATTCGTTTTGTGCTTGTTGAATAGTTTTATAGCTTATAAATCAAACTATTCCGGATGTATTTCATGCGGATATATAGAAAAATATCCTTGGTATTTGCTACGGCTTTGGCACGCTTCGTAAGCTCGTAAAGCTCTGCAGATATGCATACAAATATCATGTTAGATGAATTTCGGAGAGATAGCGAAATGCAAAGGATGTGTGTTATAGCTGCTATAGATACATTTCCTCAAAGCAATCAGACGTTAAAACAAATATATCTTTCCTATAGCTTTTTAAGCAATTGTAATAAGCCGTTGTTTTACTATCTAATACTACAAAAGATGGATTTAGGATAGTAAATTGACTACTTACTACATTGTCTTATGATAAATAGTTAGGTACATAATAATTATTATTCATATTTACTTTTGAATTGTAGGAGAAACCATAATATATATTACGTAACTATAAGTAAGGCCGATGTACCTCTGTTACGGAATAGCTTTCAATATGAAAGTTATGAAAGATTTATCTATATAGCCCATCCCAATGTAGATAAATAGAAAAGACATTAGGCGACACAGCTGTCGCTCCCGCACCTCCTCTGGGACTCTCGCAATTTTCCTACCCTTGGCTTGATTCGTATCCCAAAAGGTTTTCCCTGCGATATTTACTATTATATCTTTATTAACATTCGTTTCGTTTCGACTTGTTTATTGTGAAGATTTATGTATACTCGTTTGGAATAATAGCATTTATGTGTTGTTTTATGTTCGAAAAGTAATAAAATATACACCTGTCTAATAAAAAACAGTGCGAAAGTGAACCGATAACACAATGTCGCTCTCACAGTCGTAAAAGTGTTTGACCGGAAACGAAGATATTTCGACACGATTAGGAATATTTAAAGGTTATACATTTTTTAATATTCAACGTAGTAAAGAAACACGCAGTTCAACGAATAGCGCTTATAGTTCTATTCGAGCATGTATTAAATTATTAGTTAAGTAAGTAAGTTAAGTAACAGTAAAAATCGAGTTGAAAACCTATGTGAATTCGTTCACAGGTGCTACGTGTGGATAGTAAGTAGGCACATTATATAATACATAGAACACAAAAAATAAATGTATGTTTTATGCAACCAAGTAATTTAAAATACTAAACATCTCAGTTATTGTTATCGATTGGCGCAACTTCAGTTTAAGCGCGATCAAAAGTCCGGTTTGCTTTCTCATATGTACTTGATTAATTTGCTCACGTTTATTTCAAATCCAATTTTATTTGAGCTCAATGTAACAATTTATATTCCGATTAATTTAAAATGGATTATAAAACGTATGTGTACCGAATACTTACAAGCTAATACAATTACGGCATGATAGAGCACCTTTGCCGCCCTAACCCTCTCTTGTTTATATCGGCTATATTTTACGGAACGTAATATCGTAACGTAATTTAAATCGAATTAGCCTCCCCTGCAGACTTGAAAATTTGAATACCGCACAGGATGCTCGCGCCCCGTTCCACAGATATTTAAAAAAACAAAAGGGAGGAACGCTTTTGTTATATTTTATAATTTAACTCCGCCCTAACCTGCCAATGTATTGCAGGATTGACTCCCTAATGTACGAAAGCGTCTATGTAGAGTGCTCTCGCGTGAAATGGTAGCTTTTATCTATGAAAAATGTTGTCTAGGTAATATTGCTCCGTATTTTACCGGTTTATTAGCAAAGTGATGAGCGTCTTAAATTTAAGCATCATTACGAGTCGTTTAGCTTTTATTTAATATTTTTACGGTAAGCTAAGTTTTCAGTGGATGTTTTGCAAGAAAAATTGTAAATACCTGTTCACATGTTCTTTTGCCATAGCAAAAGCATGAAAACAATAATAATTGAATCATTTAAACATTTCTGAATCATAATATACGTACTATACGTTTGTTAATTATATACTTTACTTGATTTTTTTATTTATTTAAGCGATTTTATGTTACATTACAAACGCAACTAGAAAAGTAACAATTAAAATGTCAACCGACAAAGCATCTCTCACAAACGTAATTCCCATGCAGCTAGTGAGTTAGCATATAGCAGGAATTTCCAAGCTCACATTAAAATATTAATATTCCTATGCACGTAGCAGTTGCTCATGCATATTAATGTGCGACATATTGACCGCAGATATTTTTCATCAGAATGGACCGCCTAATCACTAGAGCAGCTGCACCACCCTTCATGACCAGATATAGGTATATTTATATGTTTGCAGAGACTTAAAGTATAAAAATACATGGTGAAATATGTATTTTTTATTTCATGACTTAACAATTTCATAAAAAGTGACACTAAGCTGTTTAAAAATTTAAAAAAAAAATCTAAAATAATGTTAGTATACGCAGTTTTGACACTCTCTCATCATCCCATAGACATAATTCATGAGTTAAAATTTTCTGTGTCGTATAGGTATGCCGTGAAACACAATTTCTTATTTCATGATTTAACAGTTTCATAAAAGATAAACTGTTAAAAAAAAAACAAAACAGAAAAAAATGTTAGTATATGCAGTTTTCACATTTTCTCTCTTCGTCCCATAGAAAACTCATGAGCTAAAATTTTCTGTGTCGTATATGCCGTGAAAACATACAAAAAACATAAACACGAAGTCCCAGAAAAGAAATTAACATTAAGTTGTCTGTCTGGTCTGGGATCGAACCTGAGAACCGTCTGCGTGTTCTGTCCAGTCCAGTTATCGAAATTAAAATCATTTCGTCACATTAGTCGGCAATGTATCTGATTTTAGATTATGATTGTCTTTAATGGAAACAGTATCTTATGTTATCAAGAAAGTGGTCAAGATTTTTAAAAATGTATGGTAAAATACGAAATAAGCAATGATTTCACTATATCTTGTAGCGACTACTTTTAAAATTGAAACCTTGTATAATGGAGTAGATCGCAGTTGTGGCCAGACCAACAAATAACGAATTAACGGAACAAGGATGCAAAGGGTTAGTCCATGGGGTTGCATGCAAATTACATTTTCCAGTGCGTTGCAACGTCGCAGGCGGTACCACCGACGGCGATCGTTAGTTCTATTGTGCATTTATTAATTCAACTGCACAATTTATGGACCGACAGTCCTATGTACCGACTTGGACGCATAAATTGTTGTAATTGAAACTTAATGCGGGCGTCAGATTGATGGGTAGCCTCGGCCGCAGATAATTCCTTTATTGGTTTCCCGCAATTAAAATTATTGGGGACACATGGGAAAGTTTGTTGTGGAAGATAAGAAACGAGGCGACATTTAGAACAAATTTTGTATTTTCGGCCGTTAAAGTAACCTGAAAATGTTAAGTTTCGATGACTATCAGGAGTCGTTAAAACATTTGATTTATTTATTACTTTTCTGTTTTAATACGATGACCTTATTGATAAAAGTAAGTGCGTATGTTGGTAAAGTCATAAAGGGATATAAATATAATTAAGATATGCACCTGTAACTCGTCACATTCTATGAACATTCCTCGGGAGACGTCGTTCAGTGAGACTTCGTAATTGTCACTTTAGAGCGTTTTAATTACGAGAGCCCTATTTCAAGGGTGTAATGTGCCCTTAAGCGGTGAATGGGGGTATGCGCCTTTACGTACTTGTAAACTACAATATGGCCGCATTATGTTTTACGTGGATGGATGTAGCTACATAATAAGATACTTAAGAGTATCCATAATGTTGCTTGATTGGTTTTTATTTCTTTATATTATAGGTACGTTAAATAGGATTTCTTCAACATTTTCTTTAAATTTTTCATAATTATTAAAACGTCTCCCATTTGTCTGACATGATTACGTTTTCAGAGATATCGTACCCTATTCAGAAATATACCTATATGAAGCCCATTGAAATAAGTTCATACAAATTGTAATAAAGGAGGAGATATCTAAGCGCAATTAAGGGGCCCTTATAATTCAAGAATGCGTTTAATATTCTCCCTTCCCGCCCCTCGTTATAAGACCAGTGATTAAATTGCGTCTCTCACGCATTCAGACCGCGTTCTTCGCTGAACGCCGCCATTTTGCTACGACGCAATAATAATTAAAAATTAATCCGCCACCAAGAAGAACTCTGACAATATCTCATGAGCATCTCTGAACGCTACATCAGCGCATTAATACACAGACTCGAATTTCAGGTTTAAAAACCCAGGAGGCATTCGTAAAAATTATGTGTAGATTAAATAGGTCCGTGTATTATTTATGCTCGTCCGTGTGCCAGTAATAACGTATTTCTCGTTTATGTGGAGTCCGTAAAAGCGTGGAATTAAGGATCTCTATCGGACGGCATTTCAGGTAGATATTCATAAAGCTACACGGTAAATTGCTGGGCATACAGTTATGTTAATGTTAAGCCTCCCTCACCGGGCCAAAAAGATAGGATTGCAAATTTGCGGCCAAAAATTTATGATAGCCGCGTAGCCATATAGCTCCCCTCGGGGCGTGGGGTAAAATAGGCCTATCGGCGTTTGGGAGAGCTGGGCTACGCTCGTTGTCGGCCAAAATGACCCTAAACATTTTATTTGGTAGCATCGCTATTCCCGTAACGCGGCGGAATAGCGCCGACTAATCTTGAGCCACAATTTAAGGGGTGTTTTCGCGCCTGTTTCGTATAAATATAGCTGAACGTAACGCGTTTGCATGGGGTTAGGGGCAGCGAACTGACATCCGGAATCAGTGGTCGTGCCGTTTGGACCGCCGTAAGCTACGTTCCTAACATACAGTTTTTAAATTCTTCTGGTGTGTCGTCGTGTCAGGCTTGTAGGTAACTTTGTCCGCGGGGTGAATAAAATTACGCAGTAAGCGATAGGTACGAGTCTTATTTATTGGCAATCGATTAGCACCCTTACGCACATAAACAAGCTTAGCGTAATTGAAGTGCTTCCGTGATTGGATTAGCAGATTGTGCCTACACCTAACAACTTTTACGTAATGAACAAACAACCTTCCGCGTAATCCGCCGACATTTTGTTATTTATACTGAATTCTAATTTTGCACGTTTTACTAGATACTTATTGATCAGTTATTTTCCGCTGATGGGCTCTTTGTTGAATATTTTAAGGTCCCTTTTTAAATAAAAAAAATGCCAAGCCAGGCGTTTAATGTGTTTAAAATACTTAAATACTAGCACAAAAACTTTGCTAAACTTTTGCTAACTTTGCTAAAATTATCGGAGAAAATTATGGAATTTCAAAAATACCAATTATTTTGTTGAAAACTATTTCAAAATACTTAATAAGTAGCAGGTAGGTATGAGGATCGTAATAATTTGTAATAAAAATATTCTATAGCAAGGCTCAAAATAAATTGTCTACGACCCCTTTGTGACGTGTAAAGTTGTTTACGAAGCTAGCTTAGGGCTAGTACCTACTGAGGGGGTTAAAACAAATTTAGATGGTAAAGAATGAAAGCATATTGTCCACCAAGTAATAGGTAAGTACATTCCCACATCGATATCCGAATGTAAATATGACACCCCATAAAGTGAATGTTTTATCGGCTGCCACTACCATTCCAATTTATTCTGGTCATTTTTGTCTACTACGAGGGTGTTCGTTTCTTAGGGGAGAATTTATGGCTCCTATTATGTCTTTTTTGGTGCTTATACCAATGCCACCTCTGAACTAGTTGGTCAAGTTTTACGTTTGATATAATTTAAGAAGATCGATGCTTACACGCATAATGTGATAAGGAACTGGTTTCTAATTGATTATTATACAAATAATCCTATTATAATCAGTAAATAAATTTACGTATACAAAAAATATATGTAAGGTTTGTATTTAGATGTTTATATATAGGAGTTTTTAACGATTAATAAATCGATAAATACCTAGCACATTAAAAAGAAAAACCTTTTAAAAGAACACGATCAAATATTTTTTTTTATTTTTGTTTATAAAAATACAATCGATATTAGTCTTTATCACTACAAAGTTGGTTTGGACCACAATTCTTTAGTCGTGGTTCATACTGAATACAATTTATGTCGTGATCCAGCAAATGTTATGTTGACACCATATCCATCTTAGAAAACAAATGTACCGTAAGGAAACTAGAAATTGATTTAAAAATATTTAAGTAATTCAATTTTATAAGAATTTTGTATTTTTTTTTCAATTTACGAAAAACTTAAAAAAACTATTTCCTTAAAATGGGACGCTCTCTGTAATGAGCCATCTAAAATGCCGTCTTAATTATTTCAATTAGTTGAGACATAGCGAAG
>DWLI01002675.1:0-12833 GCA_018249915.1 Cecropterus dorantes dorantes
CATTGCTTAACACTGCTATTATTAGTGAGAAATAGTTGTGGCGGTGGTGCTTGTGGAGTCGAACCACAAAGGGTTATACCAACTTCACACTATGAAAAGATAATAATTTTATTAATCTAATTATCCAAGATTTTTAAAATTTACGTATTTCCTGTAAAATGCCCAAAATAAATAGAGCACGACGTAAACGAATCGTAATATTTTACCCATTCATAAATAGATTGACGCACTCTAGCAATTTTTTCCTTCATAAACTAAGTGTTAACATGAAATTTTATTATCAGATCGGCAGAATACCTGTATAATCTTATTAAAATCAAACACCTACGTAATTGTGAAAAACGTATAACAATATTTACAATTTTATTGTAATATTAAATCCAAATAAAAGCTTATATTTATATTCCTCGACGATCATGAATAGTTCTTAATTTCAATTGATTGTACCTTTTTCATGGTAATACACAAATGTAATTCATAAACAATTTTATCTACTACAGAGCTTTAGTTTTCGTTTTGTATCAAAACACCCATTATAGGTAAAATTAAGATACAACTGGATACAAAACCGCGTTTTTAACATAGACATCAGACATGTTAGACATTACTTTTTTTATATTGTTAAGAATGAATGTTTTATTTTGTTTAATTTTATATACTCTAACACCCATTATACATTGATATTACATCTCCGCACTCCTTCTCACATGTATTTTAACAATGCCAAACCTTATACTCCTGCGTGCATTATTCATGAATAGGTATTTGAAATCTTTACATATACGACCATTTTTATAAATACTTACATTTTTCTCCATTGCGACTTGTAAAGCTTGTCGCGCTATAAACTGCGCTTTGAATTTTTCCATTTCTTTTTGAGCGTCGGCTTTTATTACATCAACTTCGTTCTTGTAAGCTTCCAGTTGAAAACGGAGACTGTCATTTTCCCTCTGAAAAGTGAGGTACAAATCCAATTACTAGATATCATAAAATACTAATTAAGGAATAAATTAAATCAGTGAAGTCATGAATAGTGTTACAACAAAACACTTACAATAATTTTCACTTGAGACATATTCATTTAGCAAGGAAAAAATATGAGCATTATCCTATTTTCGTAACATTAACGTAGTATTTCTTTTTCAGCCTTTCTTTAAAGCATTTTACTTCAATTTTATTCAAAGGCGATAGAGTACCAATAGTATGCAATATTTCACAAATATCAACGTTTTCGTATCATATAATGCCTAAGGGTACTTACGCCCTAAGTGGTAGTTTTCAGAGGGTGTCGCAAATTTCCGTTTATATTTTATTTTTTCGTCAATATATCCTGAGAAGGACGGTAAGACAGCCCTACGGGGCAATACAAAGCTGCACTGCTCTTTTAATTAACTGGCTGTACAAAAAAAAGAATAAACTATAAAACCACTCTTATTAAAATTCACCTTTAATTCGTCCGTGTCGTCACTCATGGATTCCGGAGCTCTGCTTCTGCCACCGAAGCCATTGAATTCATTGTGATCATGAAGGAATTTCTCATTGAATTCTTCCTTCATCGCGTTAAATTCCTAAAAATAAAACATATCCTTAAAAAACTATTCACAAGTATTATTACTTTTACAAGGAATAAGCAAATTTTACGGTGATTTATATAAGATCCTGGCTATGGTCGTCAATTCTTTTTTTTTGTCTGAACGAATTTGAGAGTATCCTACTAAAATGAATAAAAATAAAATATATTACATAAAAAATATTTCATGTTAAATGTATATAGATACTAAATACACAATAACAATTACAAATTATAGACATTTATTTTTATTTTAAATGTAGGCAAAATATACATGAAGTTTCGACTTAAAGTTGTCTTATACCTGGTTTACCCAATACTTCATCATCTCGCTCACCAGAATGAAGATTCAATCATAAGCTGTATAGACTGACAGCTGTGTATGTATGAGAGACTGTATAGAAACCTTACGTGTGCAAATACTGTTCAATGTTCGTCTCCGCGCCATTATTTACCTTATATTTTACTGCCGACTCCTGCATCACCAGTATACTACATAGCCACAATGGCCGTCAAATCATTCATAGAGGAGTATACCTTCTTAAATATTCCAAAGCAGATCCCACCATGGTAATCTCATGAAAGAATTTAGTGATTTCAATTTTAAGCGAAATATATTAGACCCACTTGAAATCCCTAAACATATAAATATATTACCTGTGATAACTCAACATCTTTAAATTTTGTTACTGAACCACATTTATTGGGTTAATTTAATATTAAGCTTATGATGTCCCATAACGGTTACAATTCACAACTCCACGTCCAATAGGTAATGTTATAAGTCCTTATTTACCTGGGTCATTTTTTGCCATGTCTCGATATTCTTCCTTTGCGATTTCGTAAAGTGGTCCCAGACGCGCTGGTGAGTCGCGGCAATAAACACTTTCGCCACCTGTTCGACTGAGGTTCACAAATATTATGTTAAGAGCAGGCGTACATTGGCGCCACATACCGTCATACACTTGCGACCCGCCGCCCTCTAACTGGACGGTAACATCAGATACTGTTGTATTAGTTGCGGACTGGCAGCATCTCGTATCGCGGAGAGTGTCGCTCGACACATGACAGTGTGATTATCACACAGAGGGAACCAGCGATGCTTTGACAAGTTACTTTTACCCATGTTTGTATATTATATTCCTTATTTACTTACGTGGGATAAAACTACGTCTTAACATATTGTGTTAAAAATAAAAGTATACTTGTCAAAACACTCAAACTTATTACCTAATACTTTACACCTCTTAAAGTGGTAATGGCGAGAAATGAAGAAACCAATACATGGTAGTCCTGCTTCGTCTGACGGGCATTTATTTAACAGTCTATACATAATTAGATGGTACATTATAATGTTTACTTCCAAGTTTTTAATTTTATTAATGATTATTATAACTTGACTAAGGTTGCCTATGAATTTTAATATACTAAAAATAAGATGTTAATGAATAATAATAATATAGCAGAGTTTTTTAAGACCATCCATTAGAATTTTTAATATAAAGACAAATAACATGATTTAAAAAATTAAAATGTATTATTTATTAGATCATACTTTGTCATCTTCATAAATTAAACATCAAGAATGTGTTTTTAGTACATATAATTTTTGAATATACAAAGTTAAATTGGATGGCCAAGTGATTAAAAAAAATATATAATATTTGAATTATGTATAAATAAATTTAAGAGACAAATGAAGAAATATAATTAGTGTGAACATGATGTTCTTTCAGCTTACCTTGGGATTGTATAAACACAGAGTATTGTGTATTGGGCATATTACATTTTCACTTCAGTTTAATGTTTCATAGTTTGCCACAATGGGTGAAAACAAACCTATTTTTATGGGAGACATGTAAATACTTACGCTGCTCAATAATGTTTTGAATGTGATTTTTCACTCTTTCTCTACACTCTGTTAACTCCTCTTCGGCTTGCACCTTCTCATTAAACAATCTTCGGATATGAGAATTTACTGTTTGAATCATTGAGTAAAACTGATTGGAATTCTTTTTAGAGCACTCCCCACGCTCTAGCCAAGCAATCAGTGTCTGCAGAATTAAAACAAAAACATTAAAAAACAATTGATTAACAGATATAAAGCTGGATAATATATGCAGTTAATCTAAATTACCGGTAGAGTGTTGGCGAAATGTTCTTCATTTTTAATCTTTTCTGCCAATTGAATGACTGCACTTGAATATGGCTGTATTCTGACAGGCGATGGAGTGCGGCGATAACTTGCAGGACCGCGAGTGCTGGCCAAAGCTTCATGCTGTGCGTTGAGTTGCTGCAGTTGTTGTTGCTGCATTCTGAGGGCTTGACGTTGACGTCTTTCAAACTCATTTAGGTCATCACGACTCTATAATTAGAATAAAACATCATTAATCAGATAGAACCAGAATATATATATTATTGATTATCTAAAAGTATCTTACTAAAGCATAGTCAACATGTAACCATCCACTTGTTGCATGTGAATCTTCATCTTCATCATTATCCTTTTTATCTTTGTCTTTATCCTTTGTGGTTATTTTAATTCTAAAGCCTGTAATGGACATAGCTGCATCAACACAAGCCTCTCTATCAAAACGTATATGACAAAAGTTTTTCTTGGACAGCCTCAAAATTTGTATACGTCCATATCTTTCGAAGATATCTCTCACTATAGTCTCTCTAATCTTATCAGGCAAACCCCCAACAAATATTGTACGGCAGCCTGGAGGACGCGCACGTCGCGGTGGTTCAGGGGTTCCAGGCGCTGGAGGCGTAAGCTTACAATGTTTCAAAACAATTTCTTTCTTCTCTTCCATCACTTCTGTTCCCATGTTAGGATACATGCCCATGACACTCGGATCCATCATCACTCCTCCCATCATACTTATATCCATGGGAGCTGGACCAGAACCCCCTATAGGGGTAGCCCCTATGCTTGACATATCCATAGTGGCCTGAGGCAACATTTCCATTCCAGGGCTAGACATAATATCCATGGCTCCTGCTGGCATCATACCTCCACCCATCACAGCGTTAGGCATCATCATATTATACATTCCACTCATCATCATGTTTCCTGTGGACAAAAATAATCAAATCCAAATACTAAGTTACATTGAACTTGCATCAAAACTGGGGGAGTTTAATGCAAACTGTCATTCCCTATTTAACCTGAAATACAGGTGAATATATAGAGAGATATATAGAATATTGTATTATCATGGGTCGTTGAAAAGCATGCAAAGTTTCAACTTAATCCAATTTTTCAAAGTGCATGTGCATGTACAATTGCATTCAAAGATTCCATTACAAACATAGGTACATAGATACATATCTATATATATATATATACATAGACACAGCCAAAGCAAACAAAAGCATGTTAAAAGACAATGTTATCTGTATAAATTAGCAATGTTAAGGCAAAGCAAGTATTTTTATTTGATTAGTAATTAAATTATTTACCTTGTTGGTACATATTAGTCATCATCATTTGATTCATAACATTGCTCATATCTGGATTTTTATTTGAATCTTGAATCTGATTTATGTTTTCCCTTCGACGACCAACGCTATCAACTTTGACAGGCGATCTAGACCTTGCATCTCTTCTACCTGTAAAATGTATAAAATTATAAATATTATAGTTATATTACAAACATAAATTGTTTATCTCCACACTTATAAAAAAAAATCTTTAATGGATAAAAATATTATATTTTATATTACAAATCCCTTCCACACTAAAAAACTTAGTTGACCAATTCATTCTGAAACAATGAGTTTGCTTTGTTTGCTTACCCACATAGAAATGTTGTGTAGACATAAATATGTTGTGTACACATAGATGTCATAAGATGTTGGGTATTATACACTTCAAAAGTTTCAATCTTGTAATCATGGCTAAGCTGACATTTCCTAATGCTTACATCAAAATTGAGAAATTTGCATACTGTACAATCCATTTCAAGAGTCATTTTCAAATTCATATTAAGCCATTCACCTTAGACCTATGAAGTAGCAACACATCTGAGACCAACTTCAAATGCAACTCTTGTTTAATATAATTTTATCTTGACAAATAGAAAAAAAAATCTCGCAAAGGAGGGTAATGTTGACTGCAATGACAAATTAATGATCTAATTTATAAAATAGGCTTGTCCTTGTTAGGTTGGGTTACTCTGATAAAATGTATAGAAAAAATGCTATTACAATCTTTTTAATTTAGTTTTGTTGAAGTTATCTTTTCGAAATTGGATGACAACTATGTGTCCCAGGCTGGGACAAGCTGGCTAATGTCTCCCTAACCCTTGAACCCCTTAGGTGGCACGATTCTAGACCGCCTCCATTTTCGGCATTATAGTTATAAATAATTAAACATTATTTTTAACAGACTTCCCAATGGAAAGGACAGGTTATCTATTCGTCATGTATATATTTTTTTACTACACGAAATTCACTGCAATATTTATATTAGAAAGTAATAAATTATCTGACTTACCTGACATTTTTTAAGTTTACAAAAGATGTATGTAAATGACTGTCCCACAGAATCACAAGCACATAATGCGCAATGATACGGTGAACATTTTCAACACATAAAATTGATAAGGAGTCAGTCACTCAGGGTTTATGGTTACCAAATAGGGCTAACCGCCTGGTTGGAACTATTAGTGTTCTTTTAAAGTTGATAGATTTCGTTTAAGAGTTACGTATAAACGCGGATTACACTTAATGGTAGTCTGCCGCTTGCCGAAAGTGTTTTTAAAAGTGTTTTTAAAATTAAAATGTATACAACTGGCGATTCAAAGATTAACAAATTATGTAGTCCTCTTATGAAATATGCTTACTTGCTACATATAATACCTGACTTTCAACAAGTACAAGTTAAAAAGAATCCAAAACGAAATATATTAATATGCGCTTCACTTGCCGTTGTACTTGTAGCTTTAAACTGTCATTGTATACAGTGAAATATATATATTTTTAATTTATGGCTTAGGCTTTCTTACCATTCAGCCTCACTTTTTAAATTATTACTTACTAGTTGTTCCCGTGGTTTCACACGCGAAAAAAATGTAACATGAAATAAATGTAACCGAAATGTATATCTTTAATTTTTTAAATTTAACTCAATTATATTTATTTAAAAAACGTGGGGAGAAATTCACCTTACAACATTCAATACGAAATAGGTAAACAAATATCTTTAGTTCAAATAAACGAAGGAACTACCTCCCCTTCACTTGATTTACCTTCGTATTTTATTTTTTTTAAATATTCAGTTCCTGGATAGGATGCAATATATATAATATGCCACAAAAGAGCAAAAGATAATTTAAATATAATATATGCTGGTGTAGTAGATACACAGTACATTATTAATTATAGTCTACAGTGTGACAAACTTTTCTTGGCGTCTGGCAGGGGTCTAATAGCACGTTTAACAGTCTATTATTCCAATAGTTATTGTCAATGTCAAATGTCAAGTGTAATGTAACATGTCAAGTGTCAACGTTATGAATTTCTTATACTTGAACAATAATCGAAGTTTATAGCGCCAATAATTGAATTCTAGATAAATGTGTAGACCATATAGGCGTAAACAATGTTCGTTCTAGCTGAAATGAAAGACGTGATAAGAGTAACCCCTGACCACTTTCATCAGAGTCTTACAGAATCTATAACAACTTTACTTAATCGTAAACTTGCCAATAAGGTAAATAAACATAACCTCACTATCCAGTACAATATGCATGCAATATATAAAATATCCTTAGATGTTTTAGACAGTAAATAATTTTAAATTAAACGTTGCTTACGAAATCCTCTTTTTTTCCCCAGTATTCTCCATTGTATTGCATTTTTACAATAAAATATAACGATATTAAAGTTCCAATTATTTACAAATTTATAATGAAAAATTCCACTATTTATTTATATTTATTGTTGTTTTAGGTGGTACTAGATGTAGGTTTATGTATAGCACTATTTGATATTATGCATATTGGGCATTCATACATATTTCCTGGAGATGGCTCGTCACACACAGAAGTTAAATTTAGGTACATTGTATTTAGACCACTAATTGAAGAAATATTGATAGGAAAAATAAGAAGTTGCAGTAGAGATGGAGTGCAAGGTAATGGAAACAACATTTGTTTCAACAACTCTTTAATATTATTAATACTGTATTACTGCTCTATACTAATATTATAAAGCAGTAGAGTTTGTTTGGTTGAACGGACTAATCCCAGGAATTACTAGTTCTAATTTAAAAATTCTTTTGTATTGAATATTCCATTTATAGAGGAAGGCATTTATTTTTTATTTAGTAGCGGGTGAAACTATGTAGTACTCCTAGTTCAATTATAGAACATAAACACTGATTCTATAAGGCAGATAAAGGTGTAGCATCATATTGTATAGTCATCAGAATTATAAACAGTTATCAAGATACATGTTATCGTCCCTTAATTGTCCCACTGTTGGGCAAGATTCACTGTGCTATGTGACAATTGGTAGACTTCGAAACTTAATTTAGAACTCTCAGGTTTGTAGGATTCCTCACTATGTTTTCCTTCACCATAAAGCAGAGATAAAAAATTTTTAATGCACGCATCATTTAAGAAAAACCTGTGGTGAGTGCCTGCAGTTCAAATCTAGAACCCTCGATTGAGAGGTTTCAACTATAAGGCTAACACTGCTCATCAAGATACTTGGTTCAATGATAATTAGAAGTATAGCATTTTGATTCCTCATTTTTCAGTTCTATTAAAACAAGTTGAAATGTTCTTATTAAGCATAATAGTTTTCTATTTATTTTTTACACTGCTATAGATGGTATAATTGTTTAATTTTCAATTTCAGTGACACTGGGATTTTTTGATGATATTCTAATACCAGTGAATGCACTACAACATCCTTCCAGGTTTGATGAAACTGATCAAGCCTGGGTATGGGAATATGGTGCAAAGAATGGAGAGAAACATGATCTGTTCATGGATTCAGGTATCTTCAATTATCACATTTTATATTACTAACACTTGGTAAATTAATAAAAATTGGTTTGTCAAGTACCAATTTTTACTTTACTACTTATACCTTCAACAATTTAAATAAAATAGCATTTTTTCAAGGATGACATTTGTGCACCGACTAAGTGCATGTGGAGCGTGCGCTTATTATGGGTTTTAATTTTTTGCACGGCACTTTTTCCTGAATAAAAGTAAAACAAATTACGCCTTATGACTTAAGTTATCTGTTAATGAATATCCTATAAAAATCGGACCAGTGATTTCTGACATTACTTAGAACCAACAGATATACAGAAATTTTAACAGTTTTGTTTTGCTCATTTTGTAAGTTTGTTGCTTTGATGTTAAAGTTTGTATAAATAATAATTTACCGTCTATTATTTTTTTAACTTAATTTTTTTTAGGAGAACCTATAAGATTTCGAGTGACAAGTGAAACATTTGAAGAAAGTTTACCAGCTGGGCCAACTAGTTCAGATTGTGCTGTCCAACCAGTGGCACCATATAGGATAACTGGTGGTATCAATGAGCCAGGATTGGGACTGTTATCATGGTGGGAGCAGCCAGATGCAGATGATGAAGATGAGGAGGACGACAATGAGATTGAAGTTCAGGATATAAATGGATAGAATTTATTTTAATTATAATTAATATTCATGTAATAAAAACTGTAAATTTATTTGTGCACTTTATTTTAAAAAGACTGTCAAAATTGCACATAATTACATAATTATTGTTCTTTTTGTAAGATATCAAACAAACACCAAAAGAAGAGATAATATATAATAATTCAGTCCACAATAAAACAACCAGTACTTTGCAACAATATATTTTTTTGTATATTTTTCATGCTTCATTTTTATTACAACATTAATTTTATAAACAATTCATATAGGTAACACTACGTAAGTCTTACAGAAGTAGATAAGTATATTCAATACATATTATTACATCACAGAAGCTGACTACTCCGTAAGCATACAAAATAACAGCCATTATTTATCACAAAAATATAAATCAACAAAATATAAATTAAAATGAACTTGATATGAATGTATTGTGAAGAGCCATATCTTAAAAACATATTCTCGCCCTACTGTGCTAATTTTGATGATTTTAACATTAATAGAAAACATGTAATTAGGTTATAATAAATATATTTTAGGAAATACTACTTATATACCGAATTCTATTACAAAACGTCTTGATATAATTAAGTTCTAACATCTAGTGTCTTTGAATTATAATGAGTTATATGTGGGTAAATTAAATTATTTTAATCATATATTGATAATATTTAACTTACAATAACAATGTTAACTTACCAAAACTCTTAAACTTATAGATAAAACAAATTAACAATATAATAAGTATGATTTGACATAGATAACATTCTTTTTAACGATCTTAAATATTCATAAATTAATGCCTAAAATCTTAAATTTACTTAACAAAAAGTGATAATTACAATTAACAATGTATTACATGTGTGCGTACTAAACAATCTTTAATTTATTCTCGTAGCAAGATGCTAATTAAATTTTGATATAACATGAGATTTGTGGTTAAAATAGTAATATAAAGTTTTAAATTGAGTCCTCAGATTTGATAACTACAAGCTAAAGATAAGTAAAAACCGTGATATATGTATATTCTATTAAAAGGTAATTATCAAATATAAATACAATAAAATGCGCATAAAAGGTAATATGTAATGATCTTTAAACATACAATGATTGTTATGTAATATTTAGTTGAATTGTTATTATTCATTATTAATGTTTTTTCAAATGCAATAATATGATTTAAATCAATCTATAAATATCTTTACACGAATCATTCATAAATAAATATTTACTACAACTACCTAAGTGATTTTATAAACAAGACAAGACATTTTAGTATTATATATATATTCATACGGTTCGGGCGCCTAAATCACTACTTATTCTGGTTATTTATTTGTGACATGCAACTGTATTGCATTCTTTTCTAATAATTACAACTAATCATCTTTCTTCGACATCTAAAAGAGTTATAGCAAAATATAATTCTAGCAAAGTGATAGAATTATTTCACCATATTCTAGAGAGCATATTTAAGTATGTTAATCTTAGATAATACCTACACACTAAATAAAACAATTGCGTTGTTGTACAACTGCAATACTGTTGATATAATGTTAAGAATTCCAAAACCCATAACGCAATGTGCCGTTCAAACAGTTTAATCGTGATCGTAATGACTAAGATGTATACCCGTATTGGAGTGCTTAGCACATTTGGGATTTCTATGAGTTTTGGTCCGAATTCAAACTTCCACCTTCATCTGTGACCAGGTTTTGGTGAAAATGAAAGGCAAACAATAATATAGCCTACAAAGCCGTGGATGTTGCTTCATATAATTTTGAAACCTAATTTTTTTAACTAAAAATGCTCCAAAAACAAATAGCTTGGGTTTGGACTTGCATAAGTCTCTTTATAGGCGGACACATTACAAAAATCTATGATTATTTAAACACCTATTTATATATGAAAAGGTACACACGGAATGACAACCATAATATTTGGCATTAAACATAATAGAATGAAATCCTACCGCGTGATTACTATGTTCATGTGCTTAATTAAAGTACATTTTTTGGTTAAGTTATTGGAATTATACATAAATATTAGTTTAAATAAGCATATGTATTATAGTTATTAAATATGTAATTATAATTTTATGATATAAAGATCATAAAGAAAATTTGATTAAAATTAAGTATAAGTTAGCTTCAATATACTCTTGGTATATTAAAGAATATTTCAAATATATTATTGAAAAAAAATAATATTATAGAAGATATATTTACTGGTTGTTTAATAGTTACCAAATTACTTTGGGAAAACCCATACGAGACACTTACAGCTGTAGAGATATATTCCTCAAATTATAAGTACATTAGGACTAATGAGACTTTGGAGATAGCAATGGGAAAATCAAATATTAAGTGTTTTCATTAGCATTTGATATGTGAAATTTGTTTTTAATAGCTGAAACATACCAAAATAGCTAAATTTGCTAACATTTACTGTTTTAACGCGGCCACATAAATCCATTGAAACCGATATTTATTTATGGAGGAGTTCGGACACTACCCTATTATTATAGTTAAGGGCGTTGGCAACAAACACAACCTAAAAGAGTGACTTCACCAATAGTAGCATTAAGTGATAGAGCGGTGAGGTCACGAAGGTAGCACCGAGTAACTTATAGAATTACCTCGACTAGCAGATAACAGCATCAAAGAAAACAAATTAAGTCGAGAGTACTGTGACGTCACAGCTCCCTGCTAAGTGAGATAACTTGACGAGGTGTTGGTATCAACGCACAGTCGGCGAAGTGCTGAATGATATTATACTATTATCATAATTAATTGTTGGCAACAGACACAACCTATAACAATGACGACACAGGTAGCAGCAAAAACCAACGTAAAGGAAGCTACAGTAGTGTGACGTTATAAATGGCACCACCAAAAATTCTAGAGGTGTACACATAACTCAAATGAATGCGTAATGCAGCAGTAACGTCACAGTGATAACTTAAGCAATGACGTTACGACAACTTAAAGGAAACCACAGTAGTGTGATCGCAGCATGGAACTTTATGAAGGAATGCGCAATTTCCTAAAACCGTGACAGTACAGATCGGGGCGCCGCATCGAACATTCTAGATGTCGTATCACAGTGACGTCACAGCCGGTCGACACGAAGGTGTAGATGAGCGCGGAGTCGCCGAAGTGGTGCGCATTGAAGCGGTCGTCCATCAGGCTACCTTATAAACTTAATAGATCTTCTCTTAGTATTATCTTAAAGAATCCATAGCAGCAGTATTCAATATTCCAGGCGTCGTCGTATCGTAGTAGCGTCACGGCCGGCCTACAGGAAGGTGTAGACGAGCGCGGAGTCGGCGAAGTGGTGCGCGTTGTGCACGTGCGCGATGACGCGGCCGTCGAGCAGGCGGCGCGCGTACGTGACGGCGGCGCGCGCGTCGGCCGCCAGCCCGCAGCGCTGCAGCCAGCGCACCAGGCACGCGCCGCGGAACGCGCCCGAGTACGTGCGCATGCGGTGCCTGATATGAAAATATTATTTCATCAATTAATTTAAACTATAGTCCGTTTCTTTTCGCTACGGACTAAATTGACACATGCAAATGTCAAATTTCGAAATAATGATACCAGCT
>DWLI01002676.1:0-12832 GCA_018249915.1 Cecropterus dorantes dorantes
TCAGCCAACACGGGGTCGTGGGTACTCCGCACTTTGGACATCAACTTGCATATAAGGTTGCGCGTTCTTCCCACCTATAATCATGGTTAAATCAGATATATAAAAAAGGCTGTATGCATCTTATTGCTGTTGTGTTGTGAAAATACATTTATTAAACAAAAGTGGCATACGGCACCTACTTCAACAGATGTCCTGTTTCTCCTTCACATAGTAGAAACTGTTGATTTTTTATAAACACAAGCAAAACGATTTTGCAGATCACCTGATGGTAAGTAAGTAGCTGTCCAAGGACGTGTCACCGCCCCTGAAAACTTAGTTTGTAGCCTCCCATGTACGTAGCCAGTATCCACCTACCGCAACGCGAAAACTCCTTCACCATAGAAATATTTGTGACAGTTACCTCCATGGTCGAACCAAACTATTGACTGACACGCATTTGCAAACATTAAATGTCGCTAGCACGAGTGGTATGTTTAAACGACATTTTTAAAGGTTATCATAAACTGAAGCAGACATTTTAAAGGAGCCGACGTACCTCGTCGTCAATCTTGTGCCACGGTGCTGCAAGCAAAATGCCTCTGAAGATATGGAGGAAGTACCAGAAAATCTCAAGCGCGACCGATGGTAAATCATTTTCTGTAGGTATATAAATCCATAATATATTATCGTTAGACGAATAAAATAAATTATTTGTGCTTGCCGATTTAGTTGCGTTGTTTGACCTTGCACTTATTGCTACCTGCTGGCAACTGAATTCCGTGTATTGCCAGCCTATTACTTTTTCAACATGAAGTTTTCGAAACTCTACGTTCTGCAAACTTCGTTATTAGTTTATGTATTACAATAAAAACAATGTTAATCGGTCCAATGGTTCACGAGTGACATGAAATAAACGGATAATCCGAAAAACACGTTATATGGTTAAGGTAAAAGAGCAAGGGGAAGTAAAAAAAATAAAGCAACCTTGAATAAAAAAGCTATGTGCTACTATGAAGTATCCGGAGTTGGCCACGTTCATCAAGATGTAGGCAAGTAGAAAGAGCAGCAGCTTCTCCTCGGAGTCGCTGTGTTGCTGCACCAGCCCGCACGTGGACACGTACGCGCGGGCCAGCGCCCGCAATTTATGGTGGGCCAACTTTATACCTGTACGTTAATATTATAAAATTCGTTAAACATTTACGCCATAGTCTAGTCTAGAACACTTGCCTAAAGGGAAATGGTACGCTGCAGAGTTTACCAAAACCTATCGAGCTTTTAGGCGTGCTGGTTTGGTCATTGTTCACGACGTTTTCTTCAGTATACTATTTCAAACGAGTAGGCTCTGTGCTTCATTAAATTATCATAACCATCCTCAAATCAACATAGGCTTATCCTCGGATCGCGACGACCATGTTTTTTAAATTTCCGCCTAACGAGAGAGGCTTGGAACATACTTTATGCTGCTTCAATCCAATTGGGAGGTCAATTAGAATGAGCTTCCTCCTGAGGTATTCCCGGAGCGCTATGACATGGGGCTCTTCAAAAAAGGTGTGAAAAGACCATTTTTTCAACAGACCTTCTATCTTAAAAGGGTGAACAAATTTATTACCTTTTTTTCCAACATCTAACTTCTCCAATACGTTTATGGTTTGGTTGATCTTCGCTGTTGGTACGTTAAAGACAGTACAACCGAAACGGTTTTCTAGAAAAAAATATTATTGTTTGCGTATATTATCATGAATCTAAGTCAAGAGCTAGTCGTGGAGCTAGACTCATCGGCAAAATCGGTGATATGATATTACCTTTTTTATTGTTACCTCTGTTATCTTTTTAGTCAGAAGGAATACGCCATGTCAGCAGCGTGTGGTGGGCGGTGTACCCTGGGCTGCTTATTTTTGACGCGTCTAAATTTCGTAATTCGGGGTATTTTTAGTGGGCCTGGTCTAGGGGGAAACTGCTTGGAAAATTTTCAGAAGTGGCAAAAAGAGACAAATCTCCTTTCCACATAAAAGTTTAGGGATGAGGAGTTCCAACCCATAGCTATAAAGATGTTCACGTATAAAAATGCACTTTTCAGTAAAAAAAAATCGGTCTGAAAACACTTAAGTTACAGATTAAGGGATTAAACTTAAAACTTGAATAAAATGTACACTTAAGATCCTGAAAACATAACCGGTTCATTGATATAGCATAATCGCCAAATTAGCTGTGTTTGGGTCGTAATACATAAATGTATGAGAAACTGAGAACCAAATAAACCAAGGATATCGGTCCAGTAGATTCTGGGAAAACTGGCTGTGACCCTGTGGCGGATGGACAGACTTACAGTCACACGAGTGATCTTACATAGGCACCTTTATTTTTCTACGAAAATCTAAAAATCTTAGTTAATAGTTAGTTTAATATAGAACCTTAAAAGTCAAAGATAAGTTTACATCATAATACGATACCGACCAGTTGACTGCATGACGGTGGCTATTTCTACTAGCTGCTCGTTTATAGCTCGATAAGGTAGGCTGATGTTCATGACCACCAATACGAAATGCATCATGATCTGATTTGAAATGAAATACCCACAATTAATAGTCGAGACTATGAGAAACGATTTTACTGCAACAAAAAATTGATGTAAATATATAATTATAATCCGGTAATTAGAATAACTTACGCCTAGTTCGTGAAAGAAAATCCAAAATATTTAGGATATGGACTATTTAAGTTTAGTGCATGTAAATTACAAACATGTACTGTAGATATGATTTAGGTTAGGTTAGGTTCGGTTTGCGCTTCCTCCAAAGGACTGCCACCTTGTCGTGGTTGGGGGGCTTGCGTGTCCCCGTGATCCCCAAGACCACATCGGTAGGAATACCCATGCCGGAAGGCTTGGTGGTGTGGTGAACGCGCACATCAAAGATGATGAGATGGAGAAACTCCATCCCCATCGGAAAAAAAAGAGATGGGCCCTGCGGTGGCAGATGCCGCCGGGATCGCGGACGAGTGCTTTTAGCGTACCCGCAGTCCCGGCAAAGTGTAATGTTGTGAAATGGTATTTGTCTATCGATATGTAAACAATAAATAATATTGAAACAGCCTACTGTCAGTACCCGATACAAAATAAAAAATATGGAGAAGTATCAAAGGTGGTGGTGGTTAAATTAGACGGAAGTAATATCCATTTGCTTGTTCATATATAAAACCATATGAAAAGTGAGATTTGCATAATATAGGTGCTAATATAGATAGTAATTTCGCGGAAAAAAGAGATGAGTAATTAAGGTAGTACGTACATAAATTGCCGTAATTTTTACAAAATATCCAAGCGTCAAACAAGTTTAGAATAATAAGAGCAAATTGCATCGCGGTCAACAGCAGACACACTTGTAGCTGGGCGGGGTCAGCTGCTGGCAGGCCACCGATGCTTTGGCTAATCTGTGGGTTTTTATAGAATTCATTTTATGCAATGACAAATGGCGCTGTCATTCTCAGTTAATACAACATACAAACATAGTTACATAGAAATCTAGAGGTGCTAAGTGATAAAAACACCCAAACTTAAATATATTTAAATATATACTTAGATATACATAAAATAATATCCCGAATTACGCTACTCTGATTTACAGGAACCGAAATTATGCGATTTAAATTTTACAAAATATACATTTACAGATTTAAGAAATATGGAAAAAAATATTACGATGTTACGCGGTTTAGCGAGAGAAATATCTTTGAGTAATCGAACTAAAATTTATAGAATGTAAAATTTTATGAAGTCTTCTTACATCAAAATAACTTCGGCTGGCGATTTTATATTTGTATCATCTGAGATTTTATTAATATTTTTTGTGTAAGTTGCTATTTTTTTAAGTTTCGGTCCCAACTTAAAATATTTTATATTATACCCTGACTAATGCGAATTCGACTTACGCGGCTGTCACTCAGTCCCAACTATCGCGTAAGATCGGGGTATTACTATATACATATTTTGTACAGTGTGTCTCGAAACACGTCGTTATGCAAGCAGAAAAAACTCAGACACTTTGTTAAGTGACATTATGATAAAATATATTAAAACAATGCTTTCAATTAGTGTTCCAAAACCAAAAATTAATATAATGTCATATCTCATTTGGTGCGATAGAGAAAAAATCCTCTTGCCTCTTTAACACGTTTCCAATAATAGAAGGTGCGTCCCATCCTGCGTGGGGAGTGGAACATCCCCAGATACAAGACGCTTGTAACGCTCAGAATAATGATTGATGATAATAAGTACATCACGATAGATTTAGACGTCGCTAACTCGTGGGTTCTACGCTGGAGATCCAACATCAACGCCCATACTATCATTCCACCTGCAATTGTCATGTAAACCATAAAAATCCGAAAACTGTCTGAAGATCGTGTGGGCTCTTAAAAGAGTGTAAGCTACGTGCAAGCTGTGCTGGAAGCGTGTTTGCTAGTTGTGGACGATGTCTTTGCCCAGCAGCGACAGAAAGGTTGCGGTCAAAACGCAAATTAGTTTAGTAGAATTTGAAATCAAAGTAATGTGGAAAACATTTTCTAGATGCTACGATCTCTCAAATATAGAACGATTACACTTGGTTTTTGCTTAATATGTATATTTGGTTAACTTTGTATATAATATACAAATCTACAGCACGATGGATCGTCAAACAATTATTACTTGTACACCTGGACTCCTATGAGAGTAAAAGGGTACATTGTTACGTACGGTTACATTGGAGCATTACGTTACGAAAATAATATCGTCGCTTAAGTTCTAACACCGCGGATCTCAAAATTACCAAATGTTCAGGAGAGCAGAAAAACTGTTTCAATCAATTATTTGTAAGTCCCCAGAGCTCTGCTCGTCACCTCTTTTAGTATGAAACAACACTGACTTACGCGTAGTTTTCACCGCATATTTAGCTGAGTCAATATACGCTACGTTCTTTTTTCTCGAATAACTAGCTGTGATTATCTCAAATTCTTAATTTTTATATTATATTTAGACCAAACGATGCGTCTTTTAATTCCCTATCGAATGATATGCATAATTCAAAATGGCCATTTTTCTAGTTATGCGGTGTTAGAACTTAAGCGACGATATCCCATGTAACAATTACTAAATAAATTTTACTATGTAAGCGCATATATGCGTATCATATGTATTAGGGTAATATAAATTACAGAAGAGGAAAACAACAACAATTCTCAAGTGCGAGTGGGACAAAAAAAATGATTCTTACGTACGATTGAAACATAAAATTTACCATATCGTTAAATATACATTTGTTTCTTTGTATTTTACAAGCTAGATTAATATAATTTTATTAATTTGAATACAGGATATTCACCCAACCTACTAATATTATCCTGGTAGGATAATATTAGTATAATCCTAATATTATCCTGCAATATTATCCCCATTGGGGGATGTATGCAAATGTATGTTTTCATATACATTTGCACCATTGCATTTTATGTGCTTTCTGTCGCAATACTTTGGCTTAATTTGGTTTTAGTTAGGCTGCTCATTAAAATGACAGGGTAAGTAATTTTATTTTTTAACTATTATGTTAAAAAGTAAAACTTCTTGACACAATGCATACACATTTTCAAAGAACTTTCATTAATGTAGGCTTTTTAAATGTGTTTTTCACACCTTAAAAGCTAGTGATTATAATTAATATCTGAAATGTGCATAACTCAAAAATCACAGGTGTATGTCTGGGATTCGAGATCCCGATTAAGAGGCTGAAGTTTCAATCATAAGACTATCTATACGGCTAAAAAGATATATCATGCTAACACGATAATTACGTGAAGTTAAATATTTGATGTACAGTGTGGATTTACCAAAGCAGAAGAATAGTATGCGGCTGTAGAATGTAAACGGTCGGGATATCTGCGTTGATTGCAGCGAGCGGTAGGGGGCGACGCCGAAGTAGCGCATCACGCGAAGCAACTTCGACATTGCTCGGTCTTCATGATCCATCGTCCACCGACCATTAACTATGATTAAAAATATATAAATTAAACCCAGCGTTCTGATAGACTTTTGAAATACGAGTAAAATTATTATTAGTATAATACAAAATAATGTATTTTTAAAAGAGTACCTACAGATTTTGAACTCCATTAGCTTCGATGCTAATGGAGTTCAAAATCTGTAATCAGTATACTTATGAAGGTCACTTTTGTGTGGCTCTACCAGGGTGTACTACTTATTTTGTAACCTTGAAATTTAATAATACGGAACGAATTACTGTTTTATTCTAGCGTTTGCCCACGACTTTATACATATAATGAACCAATATACGAGTACTATCTACGGAACTTTACGTTTCCAATTCTGTAAATGAAGCACTTCTATACAATAATCCTCTCAAGTTATTTTATCGTCTAAGGGACAAAATTGGTTAAACATGATAATTTTTATTTGTCACCAATATAACACATCTAAAACTATCACGATTAAACATAATTAACTGAGTGATTTCTATACCAAGTTTTAAATAGGGGGTCTATTTAACTTTCCGATGAATGTAATGTCCTAAATAGGATACATCCAAATGATCTAATACATTTTATTAACCAAATACTTAAATCTAAGATTTCCCATTTCTAATTTCGAAACTGACTTAAAGTGAAGTGCAAATGAGGTGCATCACCGCTAATACGTACTTACGTCATTAATGAGCGGTTTCCGCTGATTGTCACATTTAATTGACCTTTTTTAAACACTGGCAAACGTGTTTCGAAGAACATCGCCACCATTCGTCTAACGTCTTAGTTCGATTGTTTACTCAGTAAATACATAAGTCAAGCATTTAGATTAATCGAGTCTGATTTGAAATTATTTATCGTGTTGAGGAAAGTTTTAATCGAAGCTCGAAGATTTTTATTTACGTCCATCCCTTAAACTTAAAACCTTCATAACTCAGTTAATTTTCATCGGAGGAAAAGAAATCATTGAACCTTTTATATCTATAATTATAATTTCTTGACACTTTCATTACAACTCTTTTGTCTAATTATTAGAGTTTTGAGTAATTGTAAAAACACACTTTTGTCATTTTTTGTTCACGACATATTTTTTGATAGATGGCGTCATTTTATATCAGCACCCATAAACACTTCTTATGAAAATGCTCCTTCCAATCCCAGAGCGCGTGATTTGTGAAATGGAAAAATTGCAAAGCAAAAATGAAAAATAATTTTTGTTCTTAATTGGTGCACGTACCTTATAATGATGTTAGCCGCCGTGCGCCGCTAGATGGCAGTTTATTATATAATGACGTAATTCGGCTTTCAAGATGGCATCCGGATGCCCATATGGTGACTGCCATTTGCATTAGAATTTAACAAAATACTCGACAATCCGAGTTTTGCGGATTTTTGTTGTCGACTGGAAATTTATATTTTTTTATGTTTTATTATTTAGGTAAAGTTTTAATCGAATCTACCGTACCTCTTGACGGAACTATTTTCATAAATTACGAAATTTCATACAAATTTACATCGCCTATTTAGTTCTTTCCACCCCTTTTTCGCGATAAATAGTAGCCTATGTTTTTTCTCAAGGTCATATCTATCTCTGAACCAAATTCCATTAAAATCGGTCGGGTGGTTTAAACGTGAAAGCGTAGCAGATAGACAGATAGACAGACAGAGTTACTTTCACATTTATAATATTAGTAAGGAGTAAGGATAGTCAGGATTGTCCTGGTGCACTTACGATACAATTTTTATATTCTATTTAAAAATTTAATACTACCGTCAAGCGTATGAAAAAGAAAGAGACAAGTGTATATTTAAAGTAATATATTAATGGAGAATAAATCTGGCAATCATAGACATCTGATGATCTGAATAAATTTAATCTGAAATCTGAAAATCTCGCAATAATAATAAAATTGTACAATGCAACAAAATCATGGGTTGGACTGAGTACTACAAAGTTTATTTTTTTGAAGCAACAAATTGAAGCAACTCCTAAAAAGGATTAAATTAAATATATTATCATAAAAACAAATAACACGACTGCTAAAACTAAAATTTGCAGTGGGGTTTTCTTTTTCATAATTATTTTCCCTTTGAAATATTTCATGTATGGAAACAGCAACCTAGGCTGTGGGTTAGTACGCGTCATTAGACAAATTATTTCATTCATAGCATGAGTCGCAAAAGGAAAATCATCTTAATTTCGTAATATGATTAAATGACATGATTTCATGACTTAATTGTACATCCTGCCCCTGATTTGCAATGATTAGTAACGTTTATATCATGTGGCACGGCACTATCCATGTCAGTTGCTGCACTAGCTATCATTGAATTTATATTTACTGTTCTATTACAGATTACACTATGAGTTAGCTACGGAAATTGTCTCTGATTGTCTTTCTCTCGCGTTGACCTATTGTAGATCATAGTCCTCTCCCGAGGCGCGCCACTCAGCCCGAACTTCGGCTCTTCGCTTTGCTTCGATTTGCTTTCCATCACGCGGCGCAGATCGTCGCTCGACTTGTGAGGAGAGCACCTAAACCGTTTATCTAGACGCGGTGTCTATTGTAATAACAGTCTACACCAACGGTTGTCGGCTTTTCAACAGGCAGACAGATGTGTCTAGGAAGAATAACAGCATTTACAATGTGAATTATCTTAACTATAAAAATAACTTGTTTCATCAGCTTTTCATGTTTACTTTGTAAAGTTTGTACTTTACGACGAGATTTCAAAAAATACACCGAATCCATAACTTACGAGTCCAATTGAAGGAATTAGAACATAATAAAAATATTTAAATATTTTAGGTATTATAAATCTTATCAATAGATACATCTTGCATGTGACTGAAGAGGTATATTTTTCAGATTATTTTTTATGAGCGTAAGTGCCGTAGTGTAGGTACTTATAAGGTTAAAAGAAGGTATTAAAAAAAATGATCACTTTAAAATGATGTTTAATAAGTAATGTCTTACATAAACCATTAGAATATATAACTCTTGAAATGCTATAGGAAAACTGCCATGCCGACAGTAGCGAGCGCCATCATCTGTAAATAATCTTTATATTAATGAATACAATCATATAGAGATATTTATAAAACCAATAACTGCAGTATTTTCTGAAATGTACGACACTTACAGTGAGAAACATGGATCCTTTCATGGTGAACATGCCCAGTGCCGTGTATGAAGGATGATTGGCCGTCAGGTGGATGTGGAACACTTCCAGCTCAGCCAACACGGGGTCGTGGGTACTCCGCACTTTACTCATCAACTTGCATATAAGGTTGCGCATTCTTCCCACCTACAATCATGGTTAAATCAGGTATATCATGGGTATTTATGCCTTTTGTTAAATAAAAGGTTTGTACGTATGTTTTTACTGTGTTATGATAATTATGTTATTCATCAAAAATTGGTATATTGCGCGTCGTTCATCGACATCAGATGATCGTTCTCTTCAGATGGTGGAAACTTTAGTTTTTTAAAAGAGGTAAGTAGCAAACGTGCATGCTGTCCACCTGATGGTAAATAGTCACTGCCGCTCATGGATATCTATATATAACCATGTTTAGAACAGTGGTTCAATTTGAAGCCAATTATATATACGTTGTTTCTATTAATAAATAACTCAGTTTATTAGTTTAACTTTTATGTATTACGCTGGCATCCCCCGATCGAAACGCGAGAACTGCTTCACACTAGAGACGGTCGGATATCCCCGGTCGAATCAGACAGTTTCTACCATATTTTTTGACTTTTGAAATTGATTCTGAATAGTCTTGTACGCTAACTTTTGGGCGTTATTGGCTGATATGTATATGTAAACAATTAATGTCACTAACATGATTGGTACTTTCGCCGGAGTTTATATTATACTGGGACTGCTACGCGGTTTCACAAGCTACTAAATAAGCAAAAAAACAAATATATATAGCGTAATGTTATATAGACTATAGCCTTCCTCAATAAATGGACTATTTAATACAAAAATAATTTTTAATTTCGAACCAGTAGTCCCTGAGTTTAGCCCGTTCGACCAAACAAACTCTACTGCTTTATAATATTAGTATAGAAGTACTCGTATAGATCTAAAGGAGATATTTTATAGGAGCCGACGTACCTCGTCGTCAATCTTGTGCCACGGTGCTGCAAGCAAAATGCCTCTGAAGATATGCAGGAAGTACCAGATAGTCTCAAGCCCGAACAAAGGTAAATCATTTTCTGTGAGCGTACAAATCTATAATATATTATAGGTTAGGTAGGTTAGACAAATAAAATAAATTATTTGCGCTTGTGAATGTAATAGCGTTGGTAGACTATATGCTGATTGCCGGCAACTGGGTTCCATCCGTCCTTGCAGCCTTGAAACGATTTTTCTTTGGACATGAAGTAACACGTTTTTGGAACATTACGTTAAGTTCCGTAAACTTCCCTGCTAGACGATAAAATCATGAAGTTATCTGCTCACTATTTTACGAGTCATAAAAGCAGGTTATAAAAGCAAACAGAGAGATATATTTTTAACCAAACTAAAAATGTTCTCAATTCGTGTGAAGTTTGTATAACGATTCGGCTTATATAGCGAATTATATAGCGAATATTCTTTTTAAAAGCTGGTGAAAGTGAAGCTGGTTAGAGTTTCAAAAATTATCTTTGGTCGAGACAGACAAAATCTCAATGCCTCGAGAATTCAAGTGAGTTCCATCTGCTAGGTAACTTAAAATAGATTTCATCGGCTAGGTAACCTAAAACATATATGTGACGAGATTAAAACAACGCATCGTTGGCTCAGTATTTATTCACTTTCTTTTTTATCAGCTTGAAGTACCAAACGAGCTTGCATTCCACTCGATGGTAAGTGGTTACTGCCGCCCTTGGACATCTGTAAGCTACTTTGTATAGGACAAGGGTTCTATCTGAAGTCGATCACAGAGGCGTTGCTATCCACGAGGACTAAGATATTTAAATTTCTTTACGTCAAGGTTATTGTACATTTAGGGACTGGTAGGTTTCCAATAGTAACAATAAAATGTTAATTACAATCAAGTGATTGTAATTAACAATACTGTAATTATACTGCACTGATCTCTATAAAAAGTAAGTACTTTTCGTAGAGATCAGTGCAGTATAATTTCATTAACTCTTTGTTTGATGTTGAGTTTTTATTTACAAAATATTTATGGTAATTATAATACATATTTAATTTAATTAATAATATGTTAGCCTAATTTGTAATACACTGAAAATAGAAAAGACATCGTGATTATTATAATCTCAACAAAATTGTCGAGAGAGCCTGGTCGAGATTCTTCGTGCCTCGAGAAATAAATTTATCGAGAAACACAGGCTTACAGGCTACACAGGCCTACAGGCTTTTAGTGTTTCTCGAACACATGTATGTGTTCCCAGTTATATTTGAGTGACCGATATCTTACGAGTTCTTAAGAGATATCCCTTATATCATAATAACGCGTATTTGATTGGAAGTTAATTACAAGCTAATATTTATTTCATTATTATTTAATTTCTGGGGCATACAATTCGGTTGTTTTTTGTTATTCTTGTATGTATTTGATTCAAGACCAAACAAAAGTAAAGTTAAAGAAAAACCTTCATAAAAAAATCCATCTGCTACTAAGAGGAATCCAGCGTTGGCCACGCTCATCGAGATGAAGATGACAAGAAAGAGAAGCAGCATTTCCTCGGATTTGCAGTGCTCCTGTACTAGTCCACACGTAGACACGTACGCGCGGGCCAGCGGTCGCAACCTCTCGTGGACTAACTTCTTACCTGAATGTCAATATAATCGTTGTATTAACTCTTACTGTCCCACAGCTGGACACAAGTTCTGTAACCTGTGTGTGTAAAAGGAATTTAGGCTTTTATCTACCCACACTGTTGAAAATTAGATCAAGGATTTTAATTATTTTCAATTAATCAATTAGGCGTTAGGTTCTCTCACGACATTTTCTTTCACCGTTGAAGCAGGTGATAATAATATTAATACCAACTTAATTTTGAAAAATCCGGTGCTTGGGTTGCAAATCTCGGCTCTCAGTTTGAGAGGTTCCATTTTTAGCTACTCGCCTATCATTGCTACATTAAATTATCTTCTAACGCAAAAATTATCATCAATGGTCGCACTAACTCTTTATGTTCAAATAACTTGAGACACATAATTATAACTTGAAACATACGCTGTGCTAGTCCAATGCGATTGGTAGGTCAAATATTTTCAATAAGTTCTAAGTTGTAAAGATTTGTACCAAAAACAATTTTTATACATTAAAATTACCTGTCTTTCCGACTTTGAACTTCCCCAATACATCTATGGTTTGGTTGATTTTCCACATCGGTACGTTAATGTCAGTAGAACCGAAACGTTCCTCTATAAGAAAAATATTGGTTGCGTACATTATAACGAACCTTAGTCAGCATATAGGTATGATGCCAGATACATTGTAGATGTTGACAACATCAGAATTTACTGAACTTTCAAGACGCGTGTTGTGAATAGTGTGTACTACACTTTTAGCATCAAGCCTTTTTAATACGCTTTATATTGGCTCGGGTTGTACTCGTATGTATATATGTATGTAACGGAATCTTTGAACGCGGTTTTTATCCACTTTGAAACGTCGGATTATGTTGAAATTTTGTAAGCTTATCAAGGACCGATGACAATACAATATAAATCTATACATATCTCTTTGTATGAATGGCCCACAATTTTGATGCAAGCTGAATGTGACTTAGTATTTGGGTTTGGGCTAAAAATCAGTTTTCCCTTCTATAAAATAATCATCGATAAAACTAAAAAAGTAGAAATAAATAAT
>DWLI01002677.1:0-12828 GCA_018249915.1 Cecropterus dorantes dorantes
AAAGAAAAATATAAACTTCGTAAAAGTCAAAACCATCATTTAGATGCATTCTACATTTTTAGTATATAAAAGCTTGTCGCGAGATTTTCCGGGTTAGATTGATTAAGATTCCAGATTAATTCTCCATACATACAAACACTGCAAGTTAAAATAAAGCTTTTAAAAATACTTACGTTTGGTATGTACTGATAAATGTATGTATAAATTAGTATAAAAACGCATACAACTGTAGATATTTTGACAGCACAGCCAGTCATTTAAATTGTATTATTCTGTAGAGGTATGTAGATAACATCTACACGCAATGCCATTTTTTGCGTAAATGTAATACAATATGCATTCCTGATGTAATTTACTCAATCTGGTATATGTTTAACATAATCAATTACTTAGTATTTGATATACAAATTACTTGTACTACTTTCACATTTTTTTTAGAAAGTCACTTAAAATGTATTATTCTTCAATAAATAATTGCTCTAGTCATTTACTGGGTTGATTCGGGTTTAATTCCTGGCCATACAAGGATCTAAATTTGATTTTAGATTTTTATTCTGGCTCTGTACAAAGGTATAAATGTCGGGAAATGTAGTCTAGAAAGCTATAATATTATTGTTTTTGTTGCACCCAGGGTCAGTGATCGCATCAGCCTGGCGTACTATGACCGAGGAGTGGGAGAGCACCAGTCGGCTGATCAAAGCCAATGCGGAGGCTTTGGAGTCCCGTGCGTTGGACCGCCTCATCACGCTCATGACCGAGCGGCGGAAGGCCCGCAAGGTCTATCAGGAAGACCACACCAAGATCTCCTCGCAGTTCATACAGGTAAGTTTAGCGATTAATATTAGAGGATTCCTTTGCGGTTTCTCATCAGTATTCCAACACTTCGTACGGTGAGAACAGGAAGGACCTAATGCGAATATTTAATTTTTTTGGGAGATAAAATTGTACTTGCATTTTCGGGAATTTCTTAAATTGATTAAAGGTTAAGTAAGGTTATTAAAGTGACGTGTTTAGGTATGGTTCTTTTTTAAATTCGTCCCTTTTTAATTTGCTTGACGATTAATTATCGTCATTAGTAGTTACAAGTGTTTAACTGAAATTTTGAGTTTGCTCCCTTTCGTTCTTACTGTGCGATGCTTACCCTATAAAATCAGTGTTTAGTTTTTTCTGGTTTCAAAGGATGTGGTTTGGCATACACACATGTATAAGAAGTAGACGAAGTAGTAACGTAACTGTGGGTAATTTAGGTAGAGCTTATACTATCGGACTCGATTATGGGTGTCCATTTCAACAATGACTATTTAGCATCTGATTGAATTCTGGTTTTCTTGAGACCAACCGAAGTTAGGATTTAAAATGTTTTAAAAGGTTTGAGCGCTCTTATTTCGGAAATTTTGTTGTGTGAGGGATGATCTAAATGCCCTCCTTTGGTTCCGCCAGGAAATACATAGCTATAAACTGTATTGTTTTCGTATCTATGGTTGCTATGTCACTTTGGATCGTTGCGATTATATCACTGACTCATAACAAAACTATTTTGAAACTAGTTTTTGCAATAACACCAGATATTACTCCTACATACCTACACATTAACATTTTTTTCTATTCGTGATGTCAAATTATTTAAAATATACATAAAATGAATAAGGATGCAAACTTTTTATCCGTTGCTCCTTTCCTGCCTGTAAGTTATTATTATTTTTATGTCATGTCTGCCTTTACATTAGTATTTTTAATTATTATTTAATAAGTTTCATGGCTTAGCGCCTTTAAGCCTATCTTTATTAATCTTCGCGACCTTATTATATTATTCTATAATATAATAGTTAAGTAATGTACCTAACATTATGCATGTAAGTCAGTAACCGTATTATTTTTTATAATTATCTATAGTCTATGCGTCTATCTCTATAGTCTATGCGTTTATTTTATTTGGTATAGCAATTATGTGACGTCATGGCACTTAGTGCATTTACTGCTTAAAAATAATACAGGGGCAAATGTAATTTCCCTTGAAAACAATGTTTACTTAGCATTTATAAATACGGATCATGAAAATGCAACTTCGAGCAAAATATTAATGACTCACTAAGGAAGGTTCTTTCGATAATGCCGGCCCTAGTACGTGATCGGATACGGTGATATTCAAAGCGATAAAATGGTTCACGAATACAACATGAAGGAGGTTCTTTGAAGTATTATTTAAATGTCTCATAAAGTACCTATTATGAGCTGAAGAGTTGCACAAATTAAATTTACGATTACGATTTCACGATTATAAAGTAAATTAAAAAATGACTTTTTTATTATTATTTTTTGAAATATATGTAGGATTAATTAATCTAAAATTAATATTAATTTTGTAAACAACTAAACCAACGTGGAAGATATATTCATTCCAATATTAAATAAATGTAGAACGTAATATAGGCTAATTTTGTGCCCGTAACTATTATGAGTTTTTTAATAAATTGGGAATATCGTATACTTTGTAAAAATCCATTTATGTTTAATATTGGCCAAGATATATTACCAAGACATTTCGTACTAGTCATTTCACAGAAAGTATAGTTTAGTATTCGACCGGTTGGATCAGTTTCCTTATTTTCCCGTTCGTTTCCTATCGGCGATCTCCTTCCCGTAGATAATTAGGTCTTAGAGAACGGTGCGAATGAAAGAACTGTGTCAGGGCCGGTTTGAAACTGTTGCTTTTCCAACAGTTAACTATGGTTCTAATCTCTCCAATGCGGGCCAGTAGGCGTCGGTACAGTACGATGCCACTACAAATTGATGAACGATGATGATAAATAATAATATTGATAAATGAGCGTCTGGAAGCAATTTGGTTTTATTGATTTGAGTCGGGGTTTACGGCTTGCAGAACGGCGGCTAGGATTACAAGCACAACCTGATTAGTATTGGGCCGGTGCCAATTTTTTCGTCGACGTGCAAATAAAACAAGCTATACCTACAGGCGTCGTTTGAACTAACTAGGTAAATGCTTAAAATATCACTGAAACGTTAAATTCGTATTATGTCTTGTAAGCCAGGGATGCTATGAAGATGATGATATGATGATATATTATCCGAAATAAAAAATATCCGTAAGCGTATCCGATAGAAAAGTTTCGGATATATTTCGAGATATTTTTTTTAGTTATTAGTAAATAACATTTAATAAATCTGAAAGTAACGGATAATCCGAAATAATTACATATCACCGTATCCGAAACTGGTATAATTTTATTCATCTATCCGATCTAGATTCGTAATTCAATATCCAAAATATCATTACTATAACATAGGTATTGTTAAGAAGTCTGTCGCACCAACACTTGCTTCATATACGTACGTACGTCACTGCCACTCATTGATATCTCATTTGGGTCCTATCTATCCTGGTCTCAGGGTCCTATCTAAGGCCGATGAGAGATAGTTTTAAACTAAGTTCGAACGTCACATATTCGTCATCCACAACCTTGACATTTGACAATTTTACAATAGGTGAGTATGATAATACCATATTGAATTACTGAATCATGCGTACAATCATGGGTATTTTTCGGATCTTAATATACGTTACTAAATTTACTTATTTATATTATGATGTTACTTTTCTGAATTATATATAAGATTACAAGACCTACATTTGCGATATGTTCGAAAGTTACTTTTCTGCCTCAGTGACTTATGAAAAATGTAAAAGTCAGCCAGGTTAGAGTTTTTGTCAGAGCCACAAACTGATTTCAAATGGTTTAGAAAGTTCCGTGCTTAGGAGCGACATCGTCTAAAGTTGTACGATAGGATGGACATTTGTATGCGAGGGAATGCACTCCGGTTAATGAATGACTGACGGTACACTCAACATGAACGACCTCCTGGAATGCGTAGGCCTATTCTTTTCGAATTAATGCACACAACCCACATGAGTTACAGATAGGAATTATTATCTTTTTCTCCTAACAAAGCGGAACAATATCAACATTGTTAGAAAGGTGATGAGATATTCAGTTGAAAAGTTAGATTGTTTATTTGCTTAACGAGTTTTAAGGTAAGACAGAAATCCTTAATTTGGCAGTTTTTTTAAACATTGACATTTTTCTTCTATAGGATAAAATAAAAAGGCAAGTAATCTAAGATGATCGGTAAACATATGCCTAATAAGATAAGACGAGATAAGTAGGTAGAGCAGTTTCTCAGGATGCAATAACTCATCGCCTCTCTCGTTCTCACGTAATTCATCCTTTGTGTTTTAGAAAAGGATGTGATGTATAATTCTGTGATTTCTAACACCGTCGCGTAAAGCAAGTCTCCATCGGGATTGGTTGCGCGGCACCTGTCACCGTTCAACGGCCCTGCGCCCGCGTCGCTCGCGCGTGCAATTTTCATTTTTTCTTTTTCACAAATATTTGTTTTATTAACTTATTTTATATCGTCGCTGACGGAATTATTAATAGCGACGTCTACACTTTCATCTTAAATACATCAACATTAATTTTGCATGCTTTTATCAGCTTTTCACTTTTTATTAAAGACTTTGTAATAATTATAAAGTTTGCGCGAAATTAATAGTATCACTATGGTGATGAATTGACGTAGGATCCGGTACGCTCGATGACGATGTGCCAATCGTCTTGAATCGGAGGCTGCACGGCTGATCGGGCCGGATCTGACCCACTTACCGCACCTCTACTTGTCGCGGATTGCAACTGAGAATCCCGTTCATGGCTGTGTTAGTATGTTAGTAACGAAGCGAATAAATGCAGGAACTAGGCCAAAAGAATCGCGAGCAACGTCTTCTCGCGTCTCACAGCTGTTAATAGCACCGACTACCGAGTGACCCAGTTTGACTTAAATGTTTGAATAGTTTTTCCTTGGATTTTTCTTTTGGAGAAGTTTAATTGCATTTCATTGTTAAAACATCTGGTTTTATTTCATTTTTCTGATCAACTTTTGTGTATTTCGTAGATACTTTACATCTAAATAATGTTATATACCGTATTTCCAAAGATCATTTATTTGAATAATAAATAATTGGAAATTTAATCTTGGAATTATTTAATACGCAGATACTTTATGTATAGTATTTGATTCTCCATCCTCATATATATTAATTTCTGAACGGCTGAACGTTTTGTCATTGTCGTTTTTAGTAAGTACAGTTTCATGGTAAATATTTGAATAAGTGCCAACAAAATGTATAGCCGACGATTTCTTGTCTGTTAGGTAATGATTATATTTGGGTCAAATTTTTGTTAGAGCAACACAAAAGGCTCGTATAATTTGTGTTATTGCAATAAATGACGTAAAGTTGATTGTATTGTTCCTAGATAAAAGATTTTTACATCGTTAAGAATTTTATCGAAGTAAATCTCTAAAATTAATTGTTCTTAGAAACGTACTCATTTTAAAAAGATGCGGACGTAGCGTCACACATTTCTGGTATCTATATAACTTGACATTGAACTCGATATGTTTTGTTCTCTTTTATTTTTTATTGAATTCCGAAATACTTCTCATTTCACTTTTGGTGCTTACATTGAAATTTCATGAAAATTTGTCTGTTGTTGTTGCACTGACTTTTATTGTCAATTTATCTTTTTTATATTCATATTTTAGATTTAGTATTTTCGTATTTATTGATGATTTTTACTTATGTTATATCATGTGTTCTGATGGTGCGAAAGGTCATTTGGTTTTGGTATATTGGATATTAGTAAAAAACATAAACTTTTAGATGTTTCCGTGGAAAGAATTTCTCTTTACAATTTATTCGTGACCTGTTGCATACAAGTCATCGTGTCGATGTTGCACATCGACTATCGTCTCATTTGTGTTCGACGGGGGAAAGTGAAATCAGCTGTCGATGAGTGAAAGTCGTTCTTTGACAGTTATCTAATTTTGATAATGCGTTCGTGTAGGATTGAAACTGTTTACTTATTTAAATATTATGTTTGATGGAATGGATATAGTAAACGAGTGTGTGGCTAGCAAAGCGGTCATTGCACTCAGTTTATGGAAACCTGGTACTAAGTCCAAATGTGAGAAATCTAATCTGATCGTGTTTTTTACTTTTTATATTAGATCATAAGCAAATTTATAACATTTTGTTGGATATAACTTCTGTTTTCTTACAACTAGGAGTTCCACCATCGTTAATACATTTTACACTATTCGGAATCCTAAACAATGTCAGAGTCATACGATAATATTGTATGAATACAATAACAGCATTTACTCGATCTGTTTTATCAAAATTCGATTCTATTTCTGAGCGTGTAAGCTTATTTCTCGGCCAAAGCTTTTATCATTGGAATTTCTCTACCTACCGGCAACGATAACATTATCTGTTGTATGACATTATTTGAGTAAGTACCAAGGTCAAGAGATGGATTCCTATTAGGGATGTTCTTAAACACACTTTTTACGCTCATAGCCCTACACTAAGATTTTCTACTGTGACACACAGAGACAAATATACAAACACCCAGGCCCAAAACAGAAGCTTAACTCATCATTTAGATGTCTGTCTGTCCGGGGATCAAATTCGGAACCCACTGCGTGTCAGACCGGTACGATGACCGCTCCGCCACGTGGGTCGTCAAATGTTGTTATTTAAATAGATTTACGGAATGTATCGCTAAAATAACGATTTTTTTCCATTTAGCGTGTGTAATTTGGGTTTGTGTACTTTGCAATGGAAAATAAAAGTAAGGGAAACAGTTTAATATGAGTAGAATAGTAAAAACGACTAGAATGAAGAAACGAATCAATTTTATTGTCATATTAATTGTTATATTAATTCAATAACTTTTAAAATAAAGTGCAGTAAATTTGAGAGATGTAAGATATATCGGACGTAATATATCGATATCGGATAACTAAGTAATGCATCGAATCAGTACTAATGGAATAATTCGATACATCGAGTGCCTTATTTTATGAAATATCGATTTATATCGCGCATTGCTGTTTGTATATGAAGCCACAGGTTCGACTTAAAATAATTTAACCTCACTGACCTATCGGCACACGCAGATAATCAAGCAAGGTCAATGAAACCGGGAGTTAATGCAGAACTTGAAGTAGTATTGCATTAGTTCGAGTACGTGACAATGAGCCCAAGCATGCTTATCACACCATTGTGATTTGAGTACCAGTTGGCGAACCTGTTTATTGCTTTAGAAATAATATGAGTACTATAATTATTGTGATTCTATAAGACCTCGTGTTTAATTCTTTAAAATGTATCATTAAGAATGTATCATATTTTCTAAGATTTTTTAAACAAAGACCGTTAAAATACAATAAATATTAACGCAGTACAAATTGACCTAGTTAATACAACGAACGCTTTAGAAAATAAATATTTGACATAAAAATATTATAAATGTATCTATTTACATTTAGATAATAAGTATTGTTATATTTAGATAATAAGTTTTATCAAAAAATTATGTGCTGAGTACACATCATTTTTTTTCATTTTGAAACTTTAGACACAATATTATTTAAGCATAGTTACGTGCCTATAGTTGTAATTGACAAAAGCAGTGACTATAAGCCTTTTTGTAACAATTTTAGTTACTTGTGACACGTTTTTCCATCAGAACCTACGCCGTAATTTATCGTTTATGTAGTTTTTCTCTTGGTTTGGTCAATGGATTCTATGGGAATCTCAGGTCCGTTGCCACGACTGAGATGGTCGTCTCGTGTAAAAGTGGTCGACCGGAAACGGTACGGCCGTTTCCCGAAACACAAAAACTGCTTCAGGCTGGTAATAGGTGTGGCGGTGGTACCTACCCGGTTGACCAACCCTGTTCTACTGCCTTGGAAATAATGGTTAAAGTAGTATACTTAATAGTGTCACTTCCTAGTCTACCTTTGAGTGAAAGTCAGTTACAGTCAGTCAAGGCTAGCTAGTAGGTACAGGCTGACAGATAAGCTAAGGTTTTAAAACGTTTCTTTTACAATCGTAAAAATGAATATGAAAAAGATATAAGAGAAGTACTACGGACAGACGATTGTTTTCTGAATAGATTTTTGAGGACGTAAGTTTATTGAATGAAGTATGGGAATATTTTTTTCGCTATAATTATCGCTTAAAAAACTTATTCATATTATCAATATGTATATCTACCGAATTAACTATAATATATTCTTCTTATTCCATCGTAATATACTTTCGATTCGACGGGCGATTCAATACTCCTGAACTTACATAGTCTAAAAAGCAGGTATTACTCTATACTAATATTATAAAGCAGAAGAGTTTGTTTATTTGGTTGAACACGCTAATCTCAGAAATCTTCGAATTGAAAAAATATGTTTTTGTTGAAAAGTCTACTTATTGAGGATGTCTATAGACTATATAACATCATGCTATATTTGTTTGTTTTTTCTAATGTCGTAGCGGGTGATACAGCGCGGCACTGCTAATAGAATATATAACACACAGAACAAAACAATGTCCTGGCATATACGACAATCGTATAAAATAATATGTATTTGATATATAATAAATAATTAGTTAATCGAGTTATGTAACTTGAAATTACTAATTAAAAATAAGTAATTATTCCTTTATTCTAGCTTCTCCTCTAAGTTTAAAACAGCTCTTTTCAACGCCTGCGTTAGATTTGCTACTCTAGTGTTGCAATGTATAAGGCGAGGGTGACTACTTCATAAAAAAAAATACTCTAGCAACATCTTGACGTACAATAAAGTATAGAGTAATAAATGACTCACGTTCATTGATAAACGTAAACAATGCCCGGATAACGTAAAAACTTGTAATTCTCATAAACAATACTCGTTTTGTACTAATTAGTTAGTTATTGTGTATCTATTTCTGTCGCTTAGCAGCAGCGATCACTAATCTGCAGGAAAACGTGATAGTATGGGTAAACTCGCGTGGTGGTAGTTCTGTTGTACGGAATTCAAATCGTATACCTCATCTCTATGTATTTCATTTGCTATTACAGTTAAAATATGGTGTGCATACCTCTCTAAGGCTTTGTTGCTCTCAGGACGTATTCGAGTGTTATAATAAAACATAATGAAATAACACTCCTTACTAGTTAATCGTGCAATCGTAACTTTCATTCCGATGTCATTATTATATTTTTAAGTAACTACATTTGTAAGTAACTACATATAGAACAGAGCACCTATCGTAGTCCTCGGAAGTAGCAACACATCTATGATTTACTTCAAATACAACCCCTGTTCTGTATGAAGTTGCTTACAGATGTCTTTATGCAGCAGTGGCCACTTACCATTAAGTGGACTGCATGGTCGTTTGCCACTTCAATTTTATAAAAAAAATGTATAACCTTTTACAAATAGGTACGGTACAAGGGGCAAACTAATGCTTCATGACACTCTCGGCCGTCAACCCAAATGCATGAAGATTATTGGTTGTTACACTTATTACAGATATTGCTTTTTACTAGACTAAATTAAAAGTTGACTTGACCCTCGCCAATCTGTAGAGCAGTTCCCACGCCGTGTTCATTGCCCCTTGCGTCCTATAGTTCGCGTTTCACAATACGTATTTACTTGCACTTCGTTATTTATAGTACAAGACAAACGGTTAGTTCTATCGTTTTGTGAAAACACGTTTTCTTAATCAAATGGAGCAATTAATTGAGTATGAATGATATTTATATGTTTTATATTAGAAATAGCTAATACGCTTTTTTAAACTTAAACCTAACAATAAGGTAGACGGGTTACCTGATGGAATGTAGTCAACGTCACCTAGGATCATGCTTCACTAGAGGACTTGCCAATGCATCGTTGGTTTTGAAGGAGAGCTCTTTTCACATCTTTTTTAAATGGCATACAGTAAGTCTGTCATATAGAAAGTAGCCAATGATCTTGTAATCTGAGGTCTATGTTTGCCTGTCTCATAAATGTTATAATTCTTCTTCACCACTTCCGATCAAAACCTGATGGCACGTTACACTGTTGTATTAACTCAGAAATAGGTGTGGCTCTGGTACCTCATAGATTGAAGGACTACCAAATAACATGAGATTTTCACCATGTCTCCGGTAAACATAATGTAGCAGCTGCATCTCCAAGTTAAGTCTGTGAAGAAGGCATTACATAAAATGCAAAGAAATTGTCCAAGTGTGAGCCTGAAGGTACCGTAGCGTCAAATACTCTAATAATATTAATTCTAGTACTCGTTGTTTTGGCGGCTATAGTTAATGTAAGTTTAGTAATATACACGTTTTAAGAGACACGGATACACAGTAGGGACTTAGTAATAATGGTCCATTTTTACCTTCTGGCCACGGTATTCAGAAAATAGGGGTTCATCTGCTCGGATTTCGCAAAAATAATAAAAACTTTATGTGGAAATTATCACAGATTTACTTTCTTATTTAGTTAGATTACAGGATAATCTGAACGCAGGCAAACGCTAAAGACTTAATATCTGTGAACACAAAAATAGGAATAAAATTAGAACAATTTAATAGGGCCGATTATATTATTATCGTAAATAATCTGCGCCTTTGTTGACTTTGCCGCTATTTAATTATCGAGAATAACCGTGTTGGTTAGTTCGCGAGAAGCACTGGGCCATTGTTTCTCAAACATTTTTATATCACGACTTACGGAAAAGCGAGTTGAGTAAATAAAATTAATGATTATCAAGATTAAAAGGCAAGAAATAGTTTAGAAATGTCTATAAACTATTTTTTTTATTATTTACCGGTTTTAGTGCAGTAAACATCCCACATAATCCGCCGCCGCTCCCACAGCATATGATATAATACTTCAATAACGAAATTAATATATTAAAATAGGAATCAAATAATTTAAGATGAATTGGTTGTCATTATTCGCCAATCTACTCCAAGAGAGCGCAATAAAAGGTGCGATAAAAATTGTAGTAGTGGGTCTACCAACCAATACTACAATATTTAACGCTCCTTTAGCAGTACATGACAGCAGTACATGAAAGTTTGAGAACCTGCCGTAGACTAGGGCCGGACCTGTTATTTGCGTCCGCCCGCCATCCGCTTCGACTATTGGTAACTTTAGACGCCTCTTCCATCTTGCGTGAAATTACCCTTTGCCTCGCCGGCGACCGTCGTTTAACTCTTTTTCTGTCTGGATAAAAATGGCTCATAGGTTTTTAAAGACCTTTGTTCATGTCTTATTACTAAAAACTCATCTGAAGTTCTATATCTACGTTAAGTTTTACATGACTATAACGATTTAAACTATAGCGATAATATTCGCAATGAGTTAACTGTTTCATTAAGTTGAATTTCTTGCCGGATCTTCTTAGTATCGTGTTCAGATACAGAGGTAGTGTAAAAAATACTGACATTATGCAAAATAAAGACGTTTTATTTTGATTCCTATAACTTGAAACCGTAGCTTTATCTAGTACAGTTTTGAATTATAAAATTATAATATTGAGACGCATCAGCGTGTATGAAAAATACGTGTATAATATTTTCTAAAGAGTATCCTATGTGTTAATCCAGGTCATAAGTTATTCCAGTGCCAAATTTCTTCCAAAGCCGAATAGAAGTTTTGTGTAACAGAGTAACAAATATCAATTCCATTCCATTTCATCCATCTATTCCCACAAATGCTTTCATAATACCTACTTAAAATGACGTAAGAGCAAATAGTGCGTTACTCGATGTCTGAGAGAAGATTGCTGTTATCAATGTCGGATTCATAGCATAATTATAAGGAAATACACATAAAATCACGGCTGGATCACCTCGATTAAATAATCTCTCGTAACTGATGCCATGTAAATCAACCGCGCGCACGGACGTTGCGTCGACATTGATTATTTCCGAGCTTTAACTTCAATCATAACTTGATAAACATTCTTACCACAGATCTTTTGCAAAGAGAATTAGTATTACAAGTTGTTTTTAGGATTCTGTACCCAAAGGGTAAAAACGGGATTCTATTAGTGAGACTCCGATGTCGGTTTGTCGCTTTGTCTGTCACAAAATCAACAAATACTAAATTTATAAGAGTGTCTTTCTTAACACTTCAGATCAGAACACAGCAGCGATTAACACTTGTTATAAGTCAGAGTCAGTTTGTTATAAGCTACTTTCAGATGGGTAGTCAGCCATATTCAGTTACAAATACATGACTTGCATCGAGTATTTACTTCAACATTGTAATAAATAAACGTCTAGTTAATTTATCAAGCTAGTGTATAGGTTGCAGACTACATATCATAAGGTAGACGCGAGGTAATTTGTCCATTTTCTTGGCGTAGTCGTTAGCCATATATTGTGCTAATCAACTCGTACATTATCGTTTTGCGACGCTAAACCAAAATAGATTTCACTGCTTCGCTACACCCTTTTAAATACATATATAAATTTAGATAAATATTACGGGATATATTTGAAAAGTGATTTATTTCTGTCTTGTGTGTCCTAACGTGTTTATAGCATATAAAGATTCATAACTAAAAAATGAATATTAGAACAATTTTGTATACAGGTTTGGCGAGATTAAAAGCTATAAAGTTTTATCTTACACGAGTATTCCTAAACAAAACGATACGATAATTACAGCTAGTTTGGCAAGTTTTCAAATACATAACCCAATTTATACGGAATACTGCGAAATCAAGGAAATGGACGGTTGTAGGTTTTGATGGTTTATAGTTACCTGTTTTAATAGCCTGCTATAGTGCGATATTACTGTCTTTCTTGTATATATCTTATATATATGTATGTGGGTGTCACTCTGTGATAAGAAATTGTCATCGTAAATTGCTCGTTGTAAACCAATTAGATTTTTATTATGTATGCAAAAACATTT
>DWLI01002678.1:0-12827 GCA_018249915.1 Cecropterus dorantes dorantes
CACTTGGACAGCGCGATGGACTATGACCTATAAACCTCTCAGTCTGAGGGAAGACCAATGCCCTGCAATGGGACAATAATCGTTGACGACGACTTTCACTATCAACGGACTGTTAGATTCTTTATACCTAACGACTTTGATGAAATATTTGTGCGAATTAAGTGTAAAACTTATCAAAGCTGTCCAAATAAATCATTTAGTCCAAGACGATTTCAATTACAATAATTACGCTTATAATAATTACATTAGACAGGCTTAGTTTATTAGGACGAGAAAACCCTTGCATAAGAATTATGCTGTGTATGCTATCCCTTTACGTATTTTACGTGTAAAATATTTCGTGGAGTATTGACACAATCAAAGGCGCGAGGAAATCATAATCATGAAATTTTGCCGACCCTAAAAAATTATATACGGTTGAACGTAAATTGGGTATTATATGACTTCCTTTAGGAAATAATATACGTGATCCAAAAACCTGTATTTGTAAGATTATGCCGCCTTAAATAAATAACCGTCCTTACCACTTACAGTACTTTAGGTTTCGGAATCACAAATTTTTAATAACAGTAAGGCTGACCTATCGGCTACTATCGTTTCCGTGATAGTTGCTAAAGCTATCTTGTCGCTTAACATTTCCGCAGTGGCGGGATCGACGAGCAGAACGTGTTTGATTTTTATTCGAAAAATCTATAAACAGTTGATTTCTCGTGCGTCTGTATAAAATGCATACAAAACTAAATATCCGACGAATAGTTTAGACTGTCGCATTTAGGCGATAGTATCCAATTGGCGGATAGCCTAACAGTTAACATCAGCATAAAGCGAGGGTTTTCTTTTCCTGATTCATTCATACATTTCACGTAAAAAATTCAGCTACCTATGTGAAATCTGAACCAGCCAGATCTTTTCTTATGCGTTTAATAGTATTCCTTATCAATATATAATTATCTCAGATTTCTCAATGCACTTAATTTGCCATTATCTTAAGTATATATTACATTTTTTTCTCTTTCTTTGTATCGTAGCTTGTACTTTCACTTGCATCATTTTTTCAAACAACATTTTAAATAAATATATCGTTGGTAGTGATTTGAGATAGACCTATATATGTATACTTATTGTAGAGGAGAATGCAAAGATATACTATAAGGAGCAAGATTTTTTGTAAGTTAGTGTTTAAAATATCTTTAGTGAGGTGAGTGAGAGATTGTTATTTATGTATAGGTACCTAAAGATTTTATCGATATAGGTACCCACTATCTAATACGAGTAATGTTCTGTTTTGTTATCTAGTTTAGTTTTTAAAGCGCCTACACATTCGTTTATACTTAATGTATCAGCGCGACTCATCATGAGGTATATTTAAAAATGATACATTTTTTAAACATACATAGTCCAACATGTTTCCTATTTATATCACTGAAACAACAATGTTCCCAAGTGTGTCACTTGGGTTACTAATTTTCGAAAATACTTAGTACATATTTATATCAATATAATATGTCACAGCTAACGTAAACTTTCGTTGTTTGAGAAGGTACATAAGCTTTTCTGTGTAAGAACTCCGAGAATATTTGGATATAAATTTACAACACTACAGATTTACGCTCATCCGATCCCACATATGTAAATGTACGTAATGTGTAATGTCTATAAATAAACCATATATTTTGGTCAACAAATTCCATGCCTAACTAGCCATTAAATAAATTAAACCGAAGTGCCAATGTAAAATCCAAAATTAATTGCTGATTTCTTATTTGCATTTTTGTTTGTCTCTTTTGTCCATCTGTCTTAACGGACTAATCTTGAAAATTACTGGACCCATTTGGACGGGACTTTTTTTAAAAGTTACAGGACTTTGTCGCGGATACCCAATATTTTGAAATATTCAATGCACGAGGATAAAACTCTATAGCTACGAATGCGTAGCAAAAGTGCTACGCGCTACGTTTATGCTTTGTCAAAAATAATTTTAATCTGAATGAACGAAAGACACATTTTATTTAAATGATTCAATACGGGGATCCGAAGAGCAGAAATCTTGTATCAGTAATCAAATTATGCAATTAACGTCATAATTATCAGTCCACACACTTACGTATCACATGGTAATCGACAGCATTATAAAGCGTTTGCATAGGAATCAGCTGAACACGAAATTTAAAAAAGACGCGTGCTAGATCGGTCACTTCAAAATTGTACTTAAAAATATCTTTTAATAAAATGGAATCCTTTAAACATTTACGATTTTTTTCTTATTTATATGGTTTTCGCTAACAGATAAAGTTGTTAATAAATTTATGAACTTTTCCTATTAATATCTTGTATTGAATAAATTTATTATTATTTGAGTTGGTATCACTTTTTTTAACCGCTTAGCTCCGATTAATTTATCGTTACATATTAGTTGTTGTTAACCATTAAAAAAGTTAATAACTGTTAAAACTTAAGCCATTACATAAGTCCATTTCCTATCAAGCATGTACTCACGTGTTATTATGAACACTTTCTTTGTCATTGAGCTACACGCGGGACGTAGCGAACTATAGCGAATTATTTCACGCATGCCAGTGAGACACGCACGCGGTCAGTAACCTGCGTGCCGAGAAAATGCCCTTATTCAGTTGCGTCGCTCTGCAACACAAATTGAGCTTAACATATTAAAGCTATGAGTCTATTTATATCACCGTCGGGTCTTTAGTAACTCGATCTAGCACGAATCATGTTCGTAGCCGCGTAGAGAACAACCGAATCGCTGGTACGTTGCGTCAGGTGCGTTTAATATTGTGCGGATTGTACTGGGCGGATGTTGGACGTGAGCCGGTTGTCTGCTACGAGCACCGCTGCACTGCGCGTGACCTGAAATCCAACGCGTTCCACTAAAATATAACATTCCTTAAATCTGAAATGTATTCAAAATTATCAAAATCTACATATATTACAAATTCTAGGACTTATCGTTTTTAAGTGTCAATCATTTTCAAATCTTATCAATTGCTAATTGATTATTCTACTACTTCTAATGCTTGTTAACGGTTTTATCTGCCATCGCAGTTTCACCATCACGATCCATATAACTGGGACGGAATATCGGCAATAAAGTAATTTAAAACCGCGTATAATGCGTACCAGTTGTATATTAAAATGGATCAATTTCGCGACAGTTTATATCTTAAATCTTACACGGTATGAAGTTATTTATAAATTAAATTATACAATATATTAGGATCTAAAATCCTAAAGAGGATTTGTTTACCAGTAGCCCGTTCAAACCAGAGCCGGATTATACCACGCAGTGGCAGAAAGCAAATGCTACAAACACCGCGCTTTAGGCGCCCCCGCGTATATGCCCAAAAATTCAAACAAATTATATGCCACCTACTAAAACTCATGATTTGAACAGGTTACGTAGTTCAAGGGCCCCTTAATTACATTTTCTACGGGTCCCGCACTGGCATTTTCCGGCACTGCTTACAACCCAGATAATACTAGGGTGAACCAAAATTACCAGACAATACGCTTAGCTTCATAAAGCAGAATATAAGTAGACACTTGTATTCTACTCTACATTTTAACAAAAGCACTATTAATCTCAGTACTACAATTGAATTGTTATTTAGTTCAACTAACAATAGCAAACATTCAAAAAAATTTAATCTGGGGGTCGCTATTGTATAGTATAAAGGAACGCAATCTATTAAGTACAGAAAACTGTGTAGGCTGTATTGTGTCTGTCTGTAACGAATAAACACAAAACCGAGTTTAAAAAGTGAGAAAAATAATCCAACTCAAATAGCATGCAGTTTCTAAATTAAACTTTTGTTATTATAAAATGTTATGTTAATAAATACAACTGGAATGATTTAAACGTAACATAAGTAAGAAATTACAAAAGTAATCAATTCCAAGTGAAGTAGTAACGGAAAAGAATCTATCTACCAAAAAAATACATATACATATTTTTCATACCTGAAATGCCTATATATTTCCAGTGTAAATTGTTTTAATTACCAAAATAATAACTGTAATTTCAAGAATTACTATTTAAATACATTAAATATTATAAAATTTACATTACAACGATGCACACAAAATTGCACTAATGATTTTAGCTTGCAGATATAATTTACACGTGATATGCGCATCAATATAAATTATACAATTGTTATGTTGTAACTCTATAAATAAGGCATGTTTCACTTTCTACATAATTCAATCCAATTCCAATAAAAACTAACACGCTTTATATATAGTGTCGATAACAAGCGCTAACTAATAGACCACATGTGCCCTTAACTGTAGGGAAATAAATATATTTCGTAATTATTTTATTATACGGTTATAATAATCAAAACTACAATTTACCTCTGAAGCTACACACAAAAACCAGTAGACAAAATATTGTAACCTTTAACTTCGGTCAGGGTGTAAGATGGCAAAGCAGCCGATGGTGTGACGTGATCACATGGACTCGGGGTCCCATTCCAGGGTGTGTATCGTCCATGAACAGCCTCCTCTATTGCACAGAAAATAAAAAAAGCCATGCAATTAAACGAAGAATGGTAGAAGTAAAGACAGAAAATACAGAAATAAGAGTTGTCAAAAGTGTATATAAAGATTGTTATGGTTTTTTAAACATAGATAACTTAGTCACATAAAGTAAATAACAGAAAAAATGTGTCGGTAAAAGTAGTGCTAAAAAAAAAAAACAGTTGAAAACGCAATTTGTTTTGTTTTTTTATTTTGTTTATAGATTTTTAGATTTTCTTTTTAAAACTATAGTTTTGAAATACATAAAGTTATTTAATAAGTATGCAAGATACTTTTTTAATTACGTTGTTAAGTGCGGCACCAAAAAAAATTTAGTTATTATGAATACTTTATAATAATTATAATCGGACGATTTACGATATGTGGTTTTTTGATCCTCCTCTCCTGATGATGATTTAATCAAAGGATAGTTATTTCATTTGTGTAGGGTATATATAGATAATAAAAATAGATCCTTAAATATTAGGTCGTCTTAGTGCATCGATTCGAACGCTCATTAGCGTAGTCGGGGTCGACAAGGTCTATGAGCTCTTTCAGTCGCCATTTCTGTGTTTCGTCAGATTGAAGGAGATAACTTTTCTGCAAGGCCGAAACTCATTGCCGTATCGTATAAGGAAAACCAAATGAATTAAGGAAATGGATGAAATCGTCATTCACTTTAACTATAAAGGAATTAATTTACCTCAACATAAACCTCTACTCTAGTCTCCGCCCTGCTTATTATGCAGAAAACTCGAGGTAAAAATAGCCTTTGTAAAAATAGAAAGTGCTATAAAACCATCTTTGCTTCAAAGGCGCGCCACACAATTTTTATTGCGTACTAAAAACAATATTCAGTCGATTTCGAGATTAGCCGGTACAGAAAAATATACAGCCAATCTAAAAAGAGGATTTTTATGGTAGCATATCGTGTAAGTATTTATATATGGGTTTTAAAAATTACAAATACATACACACAGTGATATTTTTAAGTTTGCGTAGATGGCCAAATCTTAACGTATAAGTACTCCTTTCAGCATTTTTCATTACTCTTCATAGTTTCGAGTTTAGCCATCCATGCACATATGAAAAATTCACTCTGTATATTTGTAATGAGTAAAAATTTTTCGAAACGTGACGTGAAAAAGCTCGTGATTTTTAAAGTTTAAATTTATAGCCAATTGATAAAAACTGCAACAATTTATTTGTTTATTTTAAGTGAAGGCCATTTGTGCTTTTCGTGAGAAGCCTACACTGTGTCGTGTGCCAATAATTTTGAAATTGTTAATCTTACATTTTACTTCATTTTGCTGCAATTTTTGCACCGCTGTTTAGCGGCTGGAATAAAAAAATATGAGATCGTTAGTCGGTGATGATACAAACAATAAAATAAATGTATAGAAAAAACAATACAAATTCGTTACGGCAAGGGAAATAAGAAAAATGATTGTACACTAAAATAATAAAAGGGTAACAAAAAGGCTTCTGAAATATTCGCGGGTTTCGCTTTTTGTACGTAGACTATAGACGTATGTAATATTGTACTTATAAGAAATTGTACCTACCTACGTAACTAATTTTGTACACCTATATTTTGTACCTAACACCTATACGATTTTCACTTTAATGTAGGATAATGCTAGACACGCACGAGTTTTTCCTGAAATAAAACCAACAAAAAATGTATAAAAATAAATAAACTTCGCTTAGCATGCATATACAAGAGATTGAAATTAATACTTAATTAATTAAAACTAAATTAGCATTTAAAGATGTTAATGTTATAATGCAATGAAGTATGGCATGGAAAATAATATTGAATGTAAACTGCGTAATTCTATTTTGTGCAATCGTCTTTAATTTTGCCGCCTCTCGCCCACTGCCCGCATGCCAATGTTGCCGCTCTAGGGTAAAACTAATTGACGGGCACTGATTGACGGGCAGTTTGTATTTTTATCAAAATGTGATTATAGAATGTCAAGCACATGTTACATTTAATTTCCACATTGTTCTCCTCGCTCTGTAAGAATAGTATTACTCTCTACGTTAAGTTGATTACACCATAGGAATGCGAATGCAGTACTACGATTCAAACATTCCTGACGAGGAATTTGTCACGTGATGAGCAGGATGTCATATCTTGAACATGACGTGACATTTAAGAGCATGAAAAATATATTCCTCGATCCGCTTGTGAACGTCGTCGTCGTGTCACCTGTGCGGCGCGCGGTGCGGCGAGCCGGGCGGCGACGAGGCGGGCGACAGCGCGGGCGTCACGGGCGCGGACGCGGCGCGGCGACGCGAGTACTCCGTGCCGCCCACCGCGAGCGCCGTCACGCCGCCAACCGGGTCCGTGATGCGAGTCACGCTCAAACCCGACGCGGAGCGTGTCGGCCGCGACGGCGCTGCAAGTGCACACTTCAGCATCCAACACCAAGATAATGTACGGACTTCAACAAGACTGCATTATTCCGTCTAAAAATGATAGGTCTCCAAGTTGTTTAATCATTTACTATAGAGCCATATCCTTACTGGACGTGAATAAAACAAAAGCTTCTCTGTTATTGAGATTTCTCAAGGATACGCCCTTCCTATTTTAATTAATCTAATTGATTCACCTGCATGGATATCGGCATTTATTTCAAAATCGCACACAAGTCGTTCAAACTCAATCCATCTATCCACCATAAACATCATCCCACTAACACGTTCTAGAGCTTGATCCTTATTATTCTAAGGGAAGAACCATACACTGTAGATAATTATAGTCGGAAAACATTGACGAGTCTTCTAGACACGCGAACATGTTTATGCAAAACAATAATTTACTCACTGCCAGTGTAGCTATATAGTCCAGCAGGCGATGAGCGAGGCCTATAGCCAGAAGCAGTGGACGTAGTGGACAATGTTGAAGGTGACCTCTTCAGGCCACCTGGACCACCGATACCCGCATCACTAACCGCCGTAGACGGTCTCCGAGGACGAGGCTGTCTCTTCGATCCTGTTCTGCACACACCTAATAAAAAAACTCACATCACACACAATAAAATGTGTTAAAATGTCCGTTTTAATATCAAATATGTGTTAAATAATACATACTTAATTTTTAATATGTAAATATTTCAGTTTTAGGTCAATTTTTCATATATTTGACCTTATTGTATCTTTTGAATATTGTGATTATAATTGTTTGTGAGTTGTAACAGTAAATCGATACAATAATAATGTTTACCTCATTAAATAAAAATACAAAGTAGAATAATATTTAACTTTCATATTACTTTTAATTTAGTAAAAACCTAAATTAAAAGTTATCGACATATCGCTACATTGCGTAAATTCCTCGTTAAGAGACAAAGCCGGAATAAATTCGCGCGACATTTTTCAGAAGCCTTTTTGTTATTATCCCATTAATCTTAAGTCACTTGACTTGTTGTCTTTTCTAAGTAATAAATTGTTCGTCCTTTGTGTTTATGTACTGTACGAATACCGCAGTTTTTTGTTGCCATAAGAATTAGAGTACCTTTTTCATATTTTCATTGCTTTGAAGGTATAGAGTACGCTTGAATGAGTTTCACACTAGACCTAGATCTAGACTAATTTAATTGCCTGTGAACGGAGATGAATAGGTTACCAATAATTTTAGAACTCCATTTATTGACATTGTTTCTTATTCTAATATACTACCTGTATATACATATAAATATATTACAATTACCTAAACATAAGACAGACAGGTTACCTGATGGAACATAGTCATTGTCGTCTATTGTAATATAAAAGGAGTTGTCAATATAGTCCCGGCTAGGAAATATAACTCTTTAAATCTTATCGTATTCCTAATAGCGTTATGTAAAGTTATATATTAGTTGTACGTGAAAACGTGTTAAGCGAGAATAAAAATATTCGTTTGAATATAAATAAAGTTCGATATAAAGTTTTAAATAAAATATGTTTTAAACATGAAATAATATATAGTATAGTCAAAATTAATTGAACTAACTTTAAAAGTTAAGGGCCAACAAAGACGTGAACTGCAACAACAGTGAACAAAAATAAAGCTTTTTAAAAAACAGCGTTTTTTCATCATGACGTTTTCACGATAAATCTATTTCGTTAAACCGAACTGCGCCTTTATAACATATTAAGTTTTCATATTTCAATTGTCATATTAAAACCACAAGGGAATTTCGGTTTAACTCCGCGATTAAAATAGTCCAGACAATTTTAAAAGCGAGACCGACCGTTAACACAATCGCTGGGTTATCGTTCAGCTAGCCGAAATAACTTATCGATCACCTAAATCAAAATTCACTCAAACATAAAATAGGTTAATAGGCGCCCTCTCTTAGTCTAGTACCTAGAGGTTAACGAGAACGAGGGCTCATTAGTGTTTTCCTCAACATCTTTTTCTAGAAAAGTAGTAAATTCACGCTTTAAAATGTTATAAGTGCTGTTACGTTCAAGTGATGGCAATTTTGTGTGACCGCGAGGTCACTGTCACTCAACGTCGGCGTCGAGTCAAACAACTTGAATTTTTAGGATGTCTTCAGTTAACTCGAAAAATACATTCATTTTAAGTATAAAACCTTGAGATCCCGTATTTAAATGATTATTTCTATAATTTTATAAATAGGTAAGCAATAATCATCTTTAATACAAACAATGACAATATTACAAATGTTCACAATAACATACAATTAACTTTACGTTTCGGGAAGAGATGGAATCAGTACGGTTCGAGGGAGAAGGTACCACTGTCACACCTATTTCTAACATGAAGCAGTTAATGCGTTTTGTAAAAAGGGTCTGAATGTCGACTGATTTAAATACGGGCAAGACATCTTTCAGGAGTGTCGGCACGTCTGTTATTGCTTACAGGCAAAGCTTCTATTCTAAGTGGTAATTAGTGACAAATGTCCATCGGCAGCCGTAATCACTTACCATCAGGTGGACAGTATGCTCGTTTGCTACTATAATTTAATAAAAATAAACCTAAAATAATTTAAATAAATTATAAACATTTCCCGAATTGGACTTATATGATTTATATCGATGACCTCTTGTTATTAGGCTTGTTATTAATAATAACCATAAAAATAGTCTAGGCATAAAAAAAACAAGAAAGAAAAATAACATTTTTGTCTTTGAGTATTATTATACCTACATAAACTCCAACATAATGTGAGATTGCCGATCTAGGTAATATGAATGTCCCACCATTTTGCGAGGTGTTCGCATCGTAATTTCCTTTCATCTAGCGACACACTGGAGATCTAAGGCAACTATTTATCACGAGACTAATCTCTAGATGCCACACGCTTTTCGGGCAGGAAATAGCTCTTTGTGTCACTTGATGTCAGAGAATTCTCGGGAAACCTACACGGGTCGTAGTTTAAGAATTATTCGTCTCATTATCTTTCTTTGTATGAAATATGTCAACGTTTAGATTGCTTTAATTTTAAAATAATATACATATGTTAATGCTAAATATGTTTAACTAACAATCGGCTGAAAATTGCTAGAAAAGCTACAAGACCAAAATATTTAATGAATTTACAAGTAATAAATTAGTAATTGTGTGTAAAGCCTGTCACATAAAACGTGTTCTACATTACCTTTTTCATGATGATTCATTGGCAAAGAACCAATTGCTATAGTGCATGTATCAAGTCAAACAAAAGCTATAGTGTTTGTTATAAAGGTTTGCTATTCAGTTTTATTTATAGATTGGTTTCCCTCCTGGGAAATATATCAAAACAAGACAAACTGAATTTAAACATATTTTGTAGGTGATTGTATACTAGCGTGTACATATGCTACGGCACTCAAATCACAATGTCTACATACTGCTTAATATTGCGCTCAACGTTGAGTAAGCGTTAATACTATAATGAGCTACACCGATATCTAAGTACTAAGTTATAATTGATAATATCACCTGTAGGACATTGCCTGCCCATGGAGCACTTCCCTTCGCAGATGGTTCGTTGGCTGAGCATCGTCTGGTACGAGTCGAGCATGACCCGACACTCCGCTATGTCGTTGTCCGCGAGCGCCAGCGACGGATATCGCTCCTTCAATCGTCTTCTTTCCTTTATTTAGGTAAATAAAAATTAAATTAATTTATATGTTGATACATATTTACAAGTAGTTTAGTTTATAAAAAACAGGCGAAGTGAGCGATTTCAATGGCAAGTTTACATTCTTAGGAAAAGTCCTGCATTGATCTTATATTTATATAAGCTTGGTTGAATGACCTTGCTAATAATATTTATCATCGTCAACCAATTAATGTCGCACTGCTGGGCACGGGTCTTCTCTCAGAATGTGAGAGTTTTAGGCCATAGTCGACCGTGCTGGCTAAGTGCGAATTGGTAGACTTCACACACCTTTGAGAACTTTTTTTTAGAGTACTCTCAGGTATGTAGTATACTCTTACGATGTTCCTTCGACGTAAAGCAGTGATAATTCATTTCTAATACGTACAGAATTTTACAAAAATCAGCGGTGCGTGGCTCTGCTCTCTATAAGTACTCGTATAGCGTATAGAAAGCAGAGAGAGATAATAATACGTATAGCGATTAGTAATTTAAAAGTTTAATACCTAGTATATTTCTAATCTCGCTTTGATTTTTATATTTTAATCAAAATTGAAAACAAGTTCTTTAATTCTCGTGTCGCTTGGTATAGAAAAGTACCCTAGTAACGTAACAATGGTGAAGTTATTATGAAAAATATTTTTCATACAAATTTCCCGGTAAATTCACTGTCATCGTTCATCGTCACCTGAGCCCCAACGTTATTATAAAAGCATAATTTATAATGTAAATAGGCACACCTATTCTCGTTCATATTATGTTTCAAATTACCCATTAAGCAGTTCCCTTGTGAACAATTTCCATAAAAAAATTAAATTCAATCTAATTAAATTTTATAAAATATGAAAAGTGTCACTTAGATAACAATGAAATTGCAAAACTTCAACAAACTATGCTAAAAAATCGGTTACGGAAAAAATATTAATTTGTCTGAACCAAGTCTTTTTCTTGGTTGTCAGAGTCTTTCTCAAACTGCCTCGGGGTCTTACAAGACTGTCCAGATTTCTGTTATTGTACAAAGTTACAAAAGAAAAGAATACCATTGTCATAGTTGTATAAGCCAGCGTAGGCGATGAGTCACAGAAATATTAATATATTCTTAGCAAGGCCACGGGCATAATAATTCTTGTGAACATTACTTATCTTTACTATACAATACTATAATATATAAAATGAGATGGTGTGCGTCTGTCTGTAACTCAATCAAAATAATAAATAAATAAATAAATAAATGCCATAACTACTGGTTCGATTAACATGAATTACTCCTATTAAGGATGTAGCTTATTTACCTGATCAACTTATAGGCTGTTTATTTCAAGATGGCGACTATTTTTATGTCCCATAGCGAAACACAAGTACTTCATCCAGTCTAGTATAACACGCGATTACATTAACTGTCTTATAACATATTTTTAGCTTAATGCAAAATATAAAACACTAGGTGTGCTACGCGGTTTCATCCGCTGCTAAATAAGAAAAAACACAAAAAACACATAGCGTGATGCATGGCCTATAGCCTTCCTCAATAAATGGACTATTCTATACAAAGATATTATTTCAACCAGTAGTTCCTGAGATTTCACCAACCAAACAAACTCTACTGTTTTATAATATTATAGTATAGATAGTAACTAATATTTACCTACACCATTGTAGAATGTAGAGTGATTGATGTTAATAGCTCGAATGTATAGTCTAAGATTGTTAGAGATTGCGTACCTACTTGTAAGTGTAAATACGGTCATGTAAATTGTTTTAGGTACGTCTATTTTTCCAACCCATACTTTACTTATATCAGTTATTGATTTAGTTGAAGCAAATAATTTCCAAAAAATCATGTGGCTTCCGAAAATGGGAGTTCATGCAATTTAAAATAATATACCTACTACAAATAATTGCATTTTTCCAAACGTCAATTTTATGAATCATAGAGTCCAAATAGTTTAGCTGTAATGTTGCCGTACAACACGTAATATAGCCTTGAAAAAACGTAATTAGGAATTGCTGCATTATTTTCTGAAAAGCTTGGTAAGACAGACACCATGAGTAGTTCCCGCTTAGGCTTTACTACCACCCATTGGCGTAGCTATAGCTTTGTCAAGGTAGGGCATGTCCTATCAACCTTCCCCGCGGGCGATCCACCTGGCGGAGCGGTCACCATACCGGCGGTACCATCCGGGTTCGATC